>WEIS01019469.1:11271-24825 GCA_013389965.1 Todus mexicanus | reverse complement strand
GTGCACAGTGATGGCTACGCTCACAGGGACAGGAAAGCCTGACTGCTGCATGTACTGGAGAGATGGGGGACTTTCTCTTTGGCCCTCAACATGATTGTAAACATGTCCCTTGGGAATAAAAATCTGGCATTATTACCCAGATGTCTGTGCACACCTGGATGGGGTGATAGTAGTTCCTTTATGGAGCATGTATGCTAGGCTGTAGTGGGAGGATAGTACTTATGTTAGCATTCATTAGAACATTTACCCTTCTTTGCACAGACATTTCCAGCCCCATATCAAACCCAGTCTTTGCTTTCATAAGGTCCCTTCCACAGAAATGCTCACACTAATACAGCACATGGCAAAAGACCAGGCAGTACTGGATCTTGGAAGATGTACTGCAAAGGAGAAGCACAGAAAGAGCATCCAGCAGGAGACCCAGTCCCTGAGGCCCTTGGATGAAGATGCCTGGCTGTGGAGTACTGTGTTGTGTCACCATAAATGCCTCCATGGGACATTTGCCTGTAGGGGATCAACCACTAGCTTCTCTAAGACTTCTGTGGGATCCCCTCCTCTCACCAGCAGTCTTCCTGGGATTCCAGGAGGCTGGAACATAAAGCACTTGCACCTTATTGCCTCTTTCTCTGGGCTCCCAATGCTCAGAAGATAAGGCAATTAGAAAGCAGTGTAGTATTTTGGGGTGAAATGGGCAATCCATACCTTGTGTGGCATGCTTAAGAGCAAGCAATCTTTGCAAAGTTTTCTTTATTGGTATTTTCTCCCTTGAAGAAAACTATGACATTGAAAAAGGGAGAAGGAAGGTGGCTTTTCTTTTGTACTCGACACTTCTCTTCATGTAGGTCACTATTTAGAAACTGCAGACACATTACTTGGGAGCCTGTTTTTCTTCCTGACGTATTTTTGTAGCTCTGCGATGTGAACAGTGTTTGTGTCTGTCAGTCCTGTGCAGAAGGTGGAAACGTCTACAAAGGCACAAGGAATCATCTGGATGCATGGTAGATGTTGGGTCTATGCCTGAAGTTGACAAGGACTAATTGTCACTGGTAGCTGCCTAGAAGCTAAGCAAGGTTCAGAAGCATGTAAACTGTAAGTTCAGTGAAGTGCTAGCTCTGAATAGCTGGATGGAATGCAAACCAGACAGAGAGTGTTCCTCTGTGAAATCACCTTTTTCTGAGATATTTCATAATGCACCCTTGAAAGTAGTGAGTTAGAAATTACCTGCTATAAAAGAGATTCAACAGCAGCAAGTCATCCTACAAGAGTCCTATGATTTGAGATAGCTGTTGCTGCCTGTTGTTTAAGAAGCCCTCCAAACTCTTCAGTTTATAACAGGGTTTGATGTCCAGCAGGGGAGATGCACTGGGCTTCAGGAGTGTCTCTTCTGCATCACACAGAATTCTGATCAGCATTTGGGGAACTGTAAGCTGCTAATTGCTATTTCCGTTCCCTCTCTTTCAGTACTCATGATAATTTTAGCAACAGCACAGGAATGCTCCATTTCGCATAAGCACTCAGCAGCCCTTGTTCTCATCCTACCAGCTGCGCTGAACAAGGTGAAGGAAAATGATAGTGTGGAAGAAGTCTTCTTTAAGGCAAAGGGTACAGATTTTAGGTGTAGTGTATCCTTTTTACCCCCAAAGCCAACTTAAACCTAGAGAAAGGTCCTAAGTCTATTTCCTGCATGCCCTTGGGCACTATATTGAGCTGTCTCGCTCCTAGCTCCTGGAAGCATTCATGATGAGCTCTGTATTGAGCTGCAGCGCTGACAACCAGTCATCACGGCTAGTTTTGAGGGCTGTCAGTTGTGATGGTAGAGTTTCAAGGCTTCAAATCTTAGTGCTGATTCCTGATAACAGGAACGTTGCCTCTGAACTCTGTTGATTCTTTTTTTACTCTTTTCATTTAAAATAACTGTTTCAAATGATGAAGTGAAGCACACAAGAGAAGGATTTACAATCAGATGCCTCTTATTTGGCGTGATGGTGTGACGTTCAATGCCATAAGCATGCTCTGTTTTTTCAATAGGACATTGAAACTGCTGGATAGATGCTCAAGAATACATATTTAGGCCCAGGTGATCCTCATGGCTTTACTACTTTACTTCACAGATAAATAATGTTATTTTAAAAGTTCATTATAGGTACCTATCTGCAACTTCTTGATTATACTGATGCCCAACATGTTTTCAGTGCCTTAATTCCTGCACGTTATCTTGAGCCAGAAATGCGAGTAGTGGAGAAACATCTATACATGAAGAAATGCATCCATGTGTATCAACTGAACGCTGTGTCACTGCCCATGATTAAAGCCAGAGAAAAGAAACAGCAGTAAAATAAATCTTCCAATATGAAATTTAGGAAGTAAGATCTCTTCAGCTTTGAAGGTGATTGATGATGTTGTATAAATGCTTACACGTGGGAATAAGAATTGACAAACTCCTGGGTGTTTTAAACAAAAGCAAAATAGCTTGCAGGTACAGTTTTCAGCTGGAAGCTGCAATCTGATAGATGGGGATTTCCACGTGTGAGGTAAATTTGCTGGCATGGCTGCACTGTCTAGGGATGTTAAAATGAGATCAGGCAGCTTTCTGAAAAATTATTTTATTCCATCCTTTGTAAAAGTCCTTGGACTGCTCTATGCAGGGAAGCCTGGCAAAGCAGAGTTGTCTCTTCTGGCATTTGTTTGTGAGTTCTGTAATGAAGAATTCCCAGTTTACCCACCACACCTGCACACAGCTTGCATAACCATCCGTGACTTGAAAGTCTGGGAGCTTTGTATTCCAAATTCATGATGTGTAAATCACATTTCAGAATTCCACGGCATTTCTTTTAGCTAATTACTTCACCTGACACTCATTCTTCATATGTTGCAATTTAAAATCAGTTTTTATGCTTTTTCATTCACTAATATTCTATAAATTCCAGCAGCTGGCATACACTACATTAGTTTTCTTTTTAAAGTCAAAATCTCCATAAGGCATGGACAGATGTTGATATCAAAATAGCAGCTGTAGCACCACATTATTCTGTTGAACCAAGAAGCAAAATGTTATTGCTGAGAATCAGTAGGACTACTTCAGTGTCAACATTATAAGACAGAAGGAATGCTACCTCTTACGGTCAAAACTTTTTTTTTTTTTTTTCCAAATAGTGTTGATGTTTTCCAAGCATTGGATGCAGTGGATTGCACCACACATGTTCTGTAGCCATTTCCATGTTCAAAACTTCTTACAAAACAATTTATAGACCTTAGCTAATAAAACTGCTGACACACTTTTGTGTTTGTTTTAGTACCCTGGGCGAGGGGGGTGGGTGGGCTGGAGGATAATTAGGTTTATGTCTGGCCTGTAGCATTTTGTTCAGTTAAAGCTGATCCTCAATGAGATCGACTTTCACTGAGACGTGGTCTTGTTTAATTTCAAAAGTAGAGGTAATTTTAAAAACACTGGTCAGATGAACTTCAGTGATAAGATTTTAGACCAACAGGTAGGTTCAGACACCAGACCATAATGCTGAGAGTGTATTCAGGTCACATTAGAGAACCTAACTGGCATCTTCATCAGCTTACTTCAGTTTGGGAAAGTCAAAAGGGTGCTGCAACTAAAGGAATCTGTACTTGAATTACAAACTGTCTCCAGTTGCTGCCACTTTTTCCTGTCTCCGTCCTGGCACTTCGAGTCCCACCTGAAGGATGAGTAGTTCTTTTCCCAGCTGTATTTGGGAATATACAACAAGTAGGGCATAAAACATGCCAGAGACACTTATTTTCATTTTGTTCTTTTTTGTTGTCAGGCCGCTGAGCACACTTCCCACTCCTGGGGGGGGTCTGCCTGTGCTCAAGGTTGGTGCTGACACAGTGCCGCTGTGTAACCCTGGTTCAAGTGAATTGTGTTGATGTTAGTTATGCAAGGGAGAGCTGTGAGATGCAGTTCCTCTACTCTAGAGCTGCACTTGAGCTCAGACACCTGCCCTTGTTTGTGCCTGAGCTATGTTACAACCATGTCCATGTATCCTGTTAATCTACACCTGACCTCCTGGCATGACCTTGGATCAGCCTCTTTACTATGAATTCATTTGGCTGTTGCTGATTCTTACCTGCTCTGGCTATCCTCAGTGGAACTGATCCTGATGCTGACTTTCCTGCTTGACCTTGGACCTGCCTTATTGCTATGGACTTGCCTCGTGGACCTGTGAACACTATGGACCCTCTTCTGACCCTGGTTACTGTCACTGGACCTGCTTTTCTCATCTTGCTCAGGTACTGTGGGACCGCACCCTTCATGATGATGTTATTGCCAGAGCTTGTTTTGCTGTCCGCTTCTGGTCCAATCTCTCCTTCCCCATGGATCTGTTGCTACATTTTCTCTCCCAGAATAAGAGTGATGCCTTCATTTCTAGTTTTATTTGGTGAGCGTCTATCTTACGAAATAATTTAATACTTTCCTTTAATGCAGTATCTTCTTTGGCCCATTATTATACCGAGGTGTATTTCTGAGAATTTACAAGCTTAACCAAAAAGCCCAGGGCTTTTTTCTTGCTGGGTAGCAGGTATGAACAAATCAGAACCTTTAAATATTTATACATATAGGTAGAATCCCTTGAAGCCATTGTGACTTCATGGAATTTTTTTAAGGAGCAGTCCCCATGATAAATTCATGTTGTGGAACACATCTGGTGTGGCAGTTAGCTGTTGTAAGACCACTGCTTGTATCAGATGTAGTCCATGCTACAGTGCAACTGTTTTATTCTGTTTCATCAAATACAGACAGTTTGAGGACACAACATTCATCATGACTGAACAAAGAAGAATTAATAAACTATTCTCCTGGGACAGGAAAATTTGAGGACCAACTGTTACCCATCTTCAGGCGTGACTTACTAACAGAAGATAGCTTATAACACCTATATGAAGGTGCAGCGTGTTGAGTAGGTTACACTAAGTGCAATAAAACAGGAGCCATACGACAAATAACAGTGGAGACATGCCATGAAATATTCAGGGATTCAGTGGTACCAGGGCTACCTGTTCCATATGGCTTCAGTAGTGTGATGTTCAGCACTATGTTAATAAAACCTGTGTCTGAATGACAAATCAGCCCCAGTAGAGCTCTGTGCTCGGGTGGTCAGGTGTACCCTGCTCCGGTTTAGATATATATGCTTGAAGCTGCAGTGTGTGGTGCAGACATACTCCCACTTCTTCAGATGCCAGCCACAGTTAAAACTGTTCAGTGCTTCTGCTTGGAAGTAAGACATGGTTATAACCTTGTTAGACTGTGGTTTGTCAGTTGTCTTAATCTGTATTTTTCAGTAAAATTTTCCAAAGAGTAAACGCTGGAAGAGACATGTTAGTTTGACCATATCTGTAAACAACTAGCCAGTTCTTACCATCTTGGGACTGAGAAGACCAGCTCTTTGCTTTGGACTTAGGAGATGATGATTGCCGTGTAGAAAAAAGGCCTTTAAATCAACTGTCCATTTGGTGATTTCTAAAAAGAGACATTAAAAACTTCTGGGGGAAAAAAATGGTTGAGAATAAGATTTCAGTAGAGACTTCTGAGAGATTCTCAGCTGCTCAGAAGATGAACCTGATTTAAGATGCCCCAGTCTGGAAAGTCTGTTTGCAAGGAAGCATTTGTATTGCTCCTGAGCAACAGGTATGCTTTGGTGCTTTTCATAAGCTCATTTGTTTTCTCAGAGGGTTGGTAAGTCTTTCTAGAATGGAAAGTTCATCCCTTTCAGCAACAAAGAGACCTTAATTCAATGGTCCAACTCACCAAGGCAACCAATAGAAAATAAAACTAGAATAAGGTGTTGATTCTTGATGTTGTGTCAGAAAGGAAGAGTCAACAGAGGTTCCCAGAGAATAGCAGTATTACCACGTAGATGTCTCGACATCTAGAAGTATTATCCAGAAGAATTCCATCTGGACACACAATATAATAGGGAATAGAAGAAGGTCCCATTCCAAGGTACCAGTCCTAAACATATTTGCTCTGGATCTTTGTCCTGGATCCACGCAAGGGTACTGAGAGAGCTGGCAGAAGTGCTCACCAAGCCACTTTACATCATTCATCAGCAGTCCTGGCTAACTGGGGATGTTCCAGTTGACTGGAGGCTAGCAAATGTGGTGTCTATCTACAGGGAGGATCCAGGGAACTACAGGCCTGTCAGCCTGATCTCAGTGCCAGGGAAGGTTATGGAGCAGATCATCTTGAGTACCATCAGAAGGCACGTAGAGGACAACCAGGCGATTAGGCCCAGTCAGCATGGGTTTGTGAAAGGCAGGTCTTGCTTCACTAACCTGATCTCCTTCTATGACAAGATGGTCCACTTAGTGGGTGAGTGAAAGGCTGTGGCTGTTCTCTACGTAGACTTCACTAAAGCTTTTGCCGCAGTTTCCCACAGCATTTTCCTGGAGAAATTGGTTGCTCATGGCTTGGATGGGCATACACTTTGATGGATAAAAAAAAATGGCTGGATGGCTGAGCCCAAAGAGTGGTGGTTAATGGAGTTAAGTCCAGTTGGTGGCTGGTCATAAGTGGTGTTCCCCAGGGCTCAGTACTGGGGCCTGCTCTCTTTAATATCTTTATCAATGATCTGGTTGAGAGGATCAAGGGCACCCTCAGTAGCTGGGTGCGTTGATCTGTTTGCAGGTAGAGAGGCTCTATAGAGGGCTTGATGGTCTTAATGGTCTCTTCCAACCAGAAGAATTCTATGACTTCTATGATTCTATAATGAATGGTGATCCTAGGCAGCATCAGGAAGAAGCTGACAACAGCAGCTTTCATAGACATAGACAAGGTAACACCTGTGACAAAAGAACACTGCTCATTTGCAGTGTGTGTCATGTTGTGTTCCGTCCACAACAAATGAATTATCTATTTTAAAAGGTTTAGTTTCTTTCATTAGTAATTCTTTTCCTTGGGGCTCTCACACATCCAGAAGGACCCTCTCATCTCCTCTCTTACCCTAAGTCTCAGATACTTTCTTTGATCTCTGTTGATGAACCCTATTTCCCAACCAGTTGTGAGAATTTCATGACTAAAAAATACAATTTTTTTGTCCTTTCACTTAACTCTCAAATAACTGATGGAGAAATTTCAGACAACAGGCACCAATGCATTAGTACTACAGAAAGATCCAATGGAATTTGCAGTGCTGCAATGCCCTGCCTCTCTTCCCTGCTTGCTTTTTATGAATGGATTTGAGGAATCAGCATCCTTTTATGACATAAACCATCTCATAGCCTATCTATTTTCCCTTCATTTTCCCTGATGGGGAATAAGGAGGTAACATAACTGCAAACTCTGTTTGCTTTATGTGCCAGTTCCATTTTCACAATCTCTGTTTTTGTAACTACAGACTTTCAGGGTAGGATCTGTTTTTTAATATTGCTGTTCGCTCAAAACCCCTAACACTGGTTTGAGACTCTGCTGGCCCCAAAGCACAATGTGATACACACAGCAAGATTATTGGGGAAAATGGAAAGAGCACTGTGATGCTGAAGAATTTTTTCCTTTTGAAACAGAACTTGTCGGTACACCAGTTAGTGTAAAATGTGGTACTTGGAGGCACAGGAGAAATGGCACTGTTGGAGAGGTCATTTTTGTGTGAAGAGCAGCAGACAGCCTAGTCTGCAGGGATTAGAGTGAATCTGGCTCGGAGGAAAAGAGCTTCAGTTGAGGGAAGGTGTTTGTCATGAGGAGGCTGATCCCTGTAGGTGAGCCAGAGCCCAGTTCTGAGCCATCTTCATGAGGGACAAGCCCACACTGGCTTCATCTGTGTGCCCATGGTGAATGACAACGGTTGCAGAAACCCAAGCCTTTCCTGGTTTAGCGGGCCCTTGTCCTCTTCCAGCAGCAAGGGAGGGCTGGAAATGGCGCATAGGATGCTCAGGATGGAGAATCACCTGCAGGTCTGGGTGTGGAACTGACACTTGGAGGAAGATCTGTAGAACACCCATCTGGACTTTGTCCTCCTGCAAAGAAACCTAGTAAAGGTCTGTCCTGTGCTTCAGTAGAAGTTCCTCTTAACAAAAGCTAACCTGGAAGTTCTTTGATATGCATGCCCCATCCCCTCATCCCAAAAGGTTACAAGATAAATAAGAAAGCCAGGCTTATTTTAGAGTTCTGATTTGGGGGCCCAAAGTGATCTTCTATCTTTTAAAAGATGCATAACTAAAACTGCCTGTAAAGCAAGCCTTCCCGATGCCTGCAGGTTTTTAAGGATGAGGAAAGGTGGTAATTCTCTCATACTGTTTTGAAAAGAGTAGGAGATAAAATTTACTCTGGAGTCCATAACATGCTCCAGCACATTTGTCCTCCGGTAGTGCCCTGTGATAAAAGCACATCAATAAAACTGCTGATGCTGTTTTTAAGTAACAGGGTAATTACAAAGGATGGGGAGGGGGACATAACTAAAAATCTGAAATAGTAGTTAATGCTGTTCCCATTAAGTTACCAGACTTAAATACATGGCTTACTGCATCTCTAGTTTTTAGTACTATAAAACGCTACGAATTGCAGACTTAAGAGATCGTTAGGATAAGACACAATGGATTTATCTTAATGAATAAGCCCACCACTGCTCATAGAACTGTGTTTTTGTTAAGAGTGGTGAACACACTCACCAGATTCCGTTCCTTGAATAGTTCTTGTTCACTGAGAGATGTCCCACCTGTTTACTGTTAGAAAAATATAGACTAGGTAAATTCCCACTTCTTTATTAGGTGTTTCCCAGTGAAATTGAAGTTGTTCTAAGGATTAGCATACACCTGCAGAATTGCAGTAAGTAAAATGTATGTTTAATATTCTTCAGTGTTGAGACTAAGCACAACAAAAGCAGCCAAACCTTTCAAAGTTTCTTAATGTTTTCAATCCTGTGGTCTTGTTGTGAAGAGGATCCATCTCACTGCACAACTCAAGATGCAGTCCTTAAATGTGTTCTGTTATCTCTCCGAGCCCTCCATGTGGGATGCTTGCCTGCGTTCCCCTAGGACATGTTCAGGATACCTGTGCCATTGATGACCATTAGGTACTTGCCATTTCTGTGTTAACTGCACACCTAGTGTCATCTACACATGTCACTGTCAGAGCGAGAAGCCTCACATACCCTAGACTGCATTGCTAATATCTTAGAGAGAGGCTGAATATTAACCCACCCTTATTACCGCCTGTATTTTATATTAACAGATTAATGCATAAAATATATACTGCTTTATTTTCTCCTGACTATACCATATGTTCCTTTCTGTAAGGCAATACCTCGCATTTATGTCTGTATTACACACGGGGCTACGCCTCTCAGGGGCTGAACTGTTTCTGTAGTAAAAGCTTTAGTAGAGGCAGCATGCCCAGCTGCCTACGTCAAGGTGGGTACTCACACCATCTGCTTTGAGCCTGTGAGCAGAAGGACTGAGGCAGCAGCTCCATCTCTCTCTGTAGTCAGCAGTAGGGATCTTCTGCTCTACTAAGTAAAATAGTGCTAGTGAGCAAACTTAAGTCCTCATCCCTAATAGGCCAATGTCCAAAATTACAGTTCACTTCAGCCTCCATTTTGGGGCAAACCAACTATACCTGAGAGAAAGTCTGGGAATGGCTAGGGATGGGCTGCTCCTGGGACCATTCCTGGCAAGCAGAATGAGGTGTTTGCACCAGTCGTGGTTCTCTGCCTTGCGCAGTCCCCTAGTGCAATCCCAGCACTGCTCCTGCCACATGCACTCTAGATGCTGAACAAACACCACTCGCATAGAGGGCAAAGCTGTCATCTTATCCAGGGCACCCCTGTGCTCTCTCAGATAAATGTTCCAGGGACAATAAGGGATGACTTGGTGGCATGGTGACTAAGATAGCTCTCAAGGCAACCTGCACCAAGGCTTCCAGCATGAATGAGAGATGTGAGGGAGATCAGCACAGACGCCACCTGGCACAGATGAGCTTGGGCTCCACTATGGCACCAGGTGACCTGCACCATCCTCTCGGGGCACAGGCAGGAGGAAATGGGCACAGCCAGGTACCATATTCCCCTGGGGGATCAATCAGGCTGACCTACAGTTCCCGGTACCCTTGTTGCCTTTATTTTAAAAATGCGTGTACCATTAACCTTCTTGCAGTCATTAGGATCCTCCTCTGTTTGCTATGATTCTCTGTAGATAACAGACAGTGACCTTACAATGACACTGGCCAGAAATATCGATGCCCTTGAGTGACCACCACCTAACTCCATTCATTTGAATGTGTGCAAGTTGTCTCAGTGGTCCCTGACTGCTGCTCCCCCAATGCCCTTCTCTTCTCAGCCTGTGCTGATATGTGCAAAGACCAGGGAGCAGGATTCGCATGTGAAAACTGGTGCAAAAAAAGGTGCTGATTACTTCAGCGTCTTCTGTGTTGTCTGTCACTGTGTTGTCTCTCCCATCCACCTGCAGACCCATGTTACACCTGTAGGTATCTCTTTTTACCTTACTACCCTTTATGTTTCTCATTAATTTGAGTTCCAGCTGGGATTTAGCCTCCCTGATTTTGCCCGTAAGTGCCTCAGCAGTGTTTTTTTGCTCCTGCTTCTGCTTCCTGCATATTCCCTGCCCACATTTTAGCTCATTAGGATGGTCCTTGCCTAGCCAAATGGGCTGTCAGCTGAAGTTTCCTGTGCTCCTGCACAAGGGGATAGCTCATGCATGAACTCTCAGTAAGTTCTTTTTAAGAAACAATTAGTCCTTCTGGGGACTCTTCCCCTTCACGGCTGCTTCCCACAGGCTATTTCCTGAATCAGTCAGTCTGCTTGCCCAGAGTCCTAACTCTGCTGCGCACCTTCCTGGCTCTCCTCTGCATCTGTGACCTCGTGGCTGCTGCAGCCAAAGCAGCTCTCTGTAATTGCTCTCACCCTTACTTCTTCCCTGCTCCTCAGCAGGAGGTCAAGCCAGCATTAAGTGAAAGGCCATGACTGCCCCTCTCTTGCACTTGTATTAGGAAAATGTCACCACTGCACCCTAAGAACCTCCTGGATCGCCCACCCAATGCCATGCTCCTCTTCCAGCGGACAACATGGTAGCTGAAATCCTCAGTGAGGGCAAAGGCTCCAAGTGGGAGACTACTAATTTGCGGAAAGCCTCATCCCCTGTCTCCTCATAGCCTGCATTCTGTAGCACACACCTAGCACAACATCGTCCAGGTTCCTCCTCACTCTGATCTTGACCCAGAGACTCTCAGCAGGCATGTCTCCAGTTTGATACTGGGGCGCTGGGTAGTCAAAGAGAAACTGAACATGAAGCATGACGCCCCGTGCTCTTTTCTGCCCGCCCTTCCTAAATCTCCTGTGCACCCATTGCCCCATTCCAGCTGTGTGCACCACCCCATAAAGTCTCTGAGACTCTGACGGTAGAGACTCTGCAACTGTGCCTGCCAGTGCAGCTGCTCCTCCTTATTGCCAGGGGCCGTGCATCAGTGCACAGGCACCTGAAGGAAGCCTCTGAAAGCCTCTCTGATGTCAGCAAAAACGGGATGGGATCAAATCTGCCATATTTAGGTATCTAATTTGTAGCCGTTAAGAGAAGCAGGTGCACAAAATTTCCATCATTAGTGAAATCAGCCTAGTGCCTTGGAAAGCCTCTAGAGAGAGACCCTGTGTGTTTAACTCCCACCCTTCCTCTTGTACCTAGAGCACTGTCACAAGTGCCTCCTAGATACATCCAGGGCCTCGTGGTAGTGTAAGATTGTGAGCAAGAGTCCTCACTGAACTCACAGAGGCTTTTTAAAAACCAGCAGCATTACTTTGTGATGATTATCAGCGACTGTTCAACACTGCCTACTGATGGCATTAACCTTCCAATGAGATTAGCACATACTCAGATTGGTTGCTTTGAAAGGGTCAAGAATCACTATTAACACAATTTTCTCAAGTGTTTAATTTTGTATTTGAAACTACTACAGTGGCAGGTGTGTCAGGGAATTTGGAATTTCTTAAAATCTCTAGAGGGAGTTCCATAAAACATTTCACAGAGGATCTTTTTCCAAAATGTAGGAGATTTCAATACTTGTGGCCTAACAAAATAGATTTTAAAATGATGTCTATCTACATTGGTGGAAATAGGACTTTTGAAGTACAGATACAGAAAGAAGCAAGGAAGTAAACAGAAGTCCCAGCTTGCTGCTGCTCCATCCTGCTTCCTAGCCATGGAAAGTACTGGTTTTGATCTTCCATGTGGCAGGGGGATGTGCTGGCATATATTAGTTGACTTCAGACACTCTCTGTGTGTATTTTGCCTTTGCACAAGGAATTCATGCGGTCCTACTTCCTTTTCAAACTTGCCTACCCTCATTGTACAGTTGTCTCCGCAGTAACACCAAACAAGTTTTGATGGCTTCACCGTCCGTCAGATCCACGGGGTATGACCCACTGAATGAGTCAGTAACTGAATTCCTCCCAGCCTGTTTCCAGTTTCAGTTGCAACCTCAGATAAAGCACTTCTGTGTAGCCTTCTGCTCAGGCAATGCAATGTCAGGGCTCACAGCACAGCCAGGTTTTAACCCGCTGCTTAAACCAGATCATTTCCACTTCCTGGGACTTTAATTTGATGGTTAGGTTTTGCTTTGATGAGGTGAGAGCTTATAAAGGAATGAGCTCACGTTGGGTCAGCCATTACTTTTCTAAGGATGCAGGACAGCGTATAGCCATACATAAGCCTAAAAGCCTTTCTGATTTATTTTTGGTTTCATTTCATTAAATGATGGGACAACTGATGTGCTGGTCTTATATAATCTGTAGAAGGATTTGTTTTAGAAGTACTGCCCACCTTTTAGAGAAATGGGCTCTCATAAATAATTATTTTTTTTAAGCGAACAATAGAATGAATGGGGCTTGGACTAAAACTGATGGTTTTGCATGTCGTTCTTTTCTTCCCGCATATATCTTTCAGATACCCAAGACGCTAGGTTCTGGAAGAGCGTGTTACTCCCTGACCCCAGGAACCTGAGCTGACTGAGAGATGACCTCTTGCTCTTCTGGGCCTATCTGCAGCACTTAAGGAGGTTTCTGTCTGACAGACAGACAAACAACTCCATGTTGGCAAGTGTTTGTTTGAAGGTACGGTCTATCAACAACAACGTTTCCCTGGTATCTTACAGGTAGTGTTGTGCCAAGTCCTTGATTTTTTGGCTGCTAGGTGTTGTAATTAAGTAATTATAACTTTTACAGGGTAATAATGATGTGATACGGATTGTAAACTGACAAACCATCTTTCCAAGTTTATAAATGTAAAAATTCCAAACTGTTCAATAATAAAAGTCTAAATAAAATTCCAAGTCATACAATAATAACAGCCTTTCCCCTGCCTCCATTTTGCGCAGTCACTGGCTTTCAGCATGTGCTGGGCTCTGATTTTTCGAGCAATGTGTCTAAACAAGCTGCCCAAACCTCACCTCTGGACGCCCACATGGAGGTTAGCACACGGCTGTCAGCACGACGGTTGCAGACCCGCTCAGGGCGCTCTTGGATTTAGCAGCACGCTCTCACACATGTTGCTGCCGACTATCAAAGACTCTGTTTCAGTCAAATCTTG
>WEIS01019468.1:0-12821 GCA_013389965.1 Todus mexicanus | reverse complement strand
TTGGTCAAGTGACATGTCTGCCTGTGAACCAAAGGATTCAGTACATGGAGAAGTCCCAGAATTGTAGTTGAGCAAGCCAATATTGCTGTAAAAGGTGCTTACATGTAGGGATTGTCCCAGAAAGTCCCAGCCTGAACTCTCCTAGTAGAAAAAAAAATAAAAATACAAATAATCGCTCATTTTCTGGAGAAAATGATAGGCAATAAAAATATTTCCAGAGTTCAGAGCACACTGTAAAAATTGACAGATAAAAAAAATACACACTATTAACCTGTCAAGCAGCTCATGGTACAGCAGGGAGAAAACATCAAGCACAGGAGCTAGTACCTCCTATGCTTTGGGAGAAATGGCAAACATGCACAGCATAAACTTCAATTATCCTGCAGGTTGCATTAAATCCGTGGAACTTTGTCAACCACACTAAGCACAGGAATGGGAGAGGGATTGCAGCTTAGTTAAGCTCCAAGATGTGTCTGAGCCTTGAGTTATTTATGCAGGTCTACCTCTTTACCTACAAAACTCCTGTGAACAAGTTACCCAGCAGTATTTCTTGCTTTAGCTTTGCTAGCAAGGCTACAATCATAATAGAAATTTCCATGTCAGAAGGAAATCTGATAGTGAATTATGGAAACAGGGGAAAAGAACAGTAAATCATAGATTCCTTTTCAAGTTAATTTTTACTTTTTTAAAAACGATTTTTGCTATTTTCAATTTATCTGAAATTTTATCTAAAACTCATATGGTAGCAGAAGTACTATAAGAGGAAAAAAAACCAAACTGGATGGTTTTAAAGTAAAAAGTATTCAAGCTCTATGTTTTGTCAGCCTGGCCACAGTCACATTGTTAGCTGGGGATCAGGGCAGGAGTGGGTGTGTCTTTTTTCTTTCTCAATCAAGCTGAGAGGTGATCAGAAGAGAACCTTTGGGAGCAGACAGTGTCCTCCATGAAAATACTCAGAGCTCTGAGCTCAGATCTCAAGGGAGCACCCCCAGTAACAGATTCCAGGAGGAAAGAGGAGCAATTTAGAAGTCGGTACATCTAATTAGCATATATGTATTTGGTTTTGGGGTCGAGGGGCTGGAGGGTCTGCTGATTGATAGAGATATGCTGGGTGTTCTTATTTGGATAACCACTTCCCATGTAAGTCTCAGCTTGTTGATCTTAGCTTCAACCCTGTGTTTTAAAGCTCCTGCACTCAAAGGATTTAGTTTCAGTGTGGGGATGGGAAAGACTTGCTTAGCTGTTCAGGGCTGAACTCATTGAACACATTGGGAAGGACAGAAGCGCACCCATTACCTGCCAAACATGCCCCTTTAGCCTCTGTAGTGCCCAGGAGGCAGAGCGGTTTCATCCTTCAATGCTGGAAACTACCTTTAACCCTTGTTACCTGTTAAATCTTCCTCCTTCCTAACTCTCCTGCCAACCTCATAACCACAAGGGAGGAGCAAGCCCTCCATACAGTATTCTCTGTAGAAGACACTCTGCAATTTCACTTCACTGCCAGTTTCCGTTGTATCATTTATTTCCCACTGCTGATGCATTCATATGGTAAAAGGCAACATGCAAGCAGAGCAGCACTAACCTGCTCTCCTCACCATGCTTTACACAGAGCAGGGAAGCGACAATGCTAAACAGCAGAAGTCACTGGCTCTGTCTTACATACTGCAGCATAGATGCTCATAAGGAGGGAAAGTAAACTCAGTTCAGCCTTTTCCAGTCAAAGTGACTGTTTGAAAGAGGGCTCTGTTTTACTTTTGTATTTCACCTTCCACTCAATCAAGAGAGATACTTGCAATCTGCACAACAAAGGTTAACCCTTTGCAAGGTACTGCAGTAAGGAGCCCCATTTTCAAGTAAGCTCTGGGAAAAATCACTCACCTCTTCAGCCAAAAGATGAGAAGCAGGCATCCATCCCCCAGAAAGCTGCAACATGCAATTCTGTCCACAATACCCTAAAAGCCAAGGACAGTAGTGAAACACTGGAGAGGAGCACCAAGACCACAGGATGATCCAATTTGACTGCTATGTAAATGACTACTCTGCTGATACCAGTGACTCTTGCACAGCATGTGGCTTCCATGGTATCTAAACACTATTACAAGGCTGGACAGCCCACCTTGTCAAGATCTTATGCTGGTTTATTGCCACCCTGACAGCTTCCTGGCTTTGACTTCTTTCTATTATAATTTTAGAGCATGCTCACATTAATAAGAGTGGCTGAGATGCGTGTTCTCACTATGAATGAAAATGTGCTCTCCAAAAAACTAATCAAGCAATACATTCTTGCCTGAAGCAGCATTTTAATGGAAGAAAAGCTTCATGAGCATGTTGCTAAAGATTATCTCCTTACAGTTGCATACTGTTTCCATTAATAGACTTTCCTAACACTCAGACATGTTGCTGAATGTCATTTCTCAATTTCTCACTATAATGAGTAAGTAGGGACATTTTGGTTAGGTGTTGGTCTATTTCACATGCCTATAGAATACATTGGAAAACAAACCAGGAAAGTCCCTCTATTCCTTATCACCATATTCTTGTCCTTCCACCACGGAACAGTGGATTTCCCAGGCTCGCCTCCTCACGTCTACAAACCTGCATCCTGGTTACCATTCAGAGAAATGTATAGTGATATGATGATGCTGTTCTCAAAGAAGATCATGATCTAGGGTAGCTGTTGTGAATAGAAATTGATTGATCTCTTCTTCCTAACACCAGCCTAAGCAGCTTGCTTTACAGGGTGGCTTTATTTATAACCTTTATGTTACTTGCAATGTGCTGAAAGACAGGAAAAGTGTAAGAGTGAAGTATTTAGTTCCCTCTACTGAAGTACTGATTCTGTTGCACCCCTTCTTGTCAGGAATGGGAGAGTTCTTTCACCCTGCCACAATCAACAAGCCACACATCTTTCTAATTGTAGGCATGGTTTCTTCTCTCTTCCACGTAAGGAGAGAAGTGGTACTTGGCTCTGACAGCCAGGCACTGCACAGAAGTGTGAGCTGTGACCCACGGCATCCTGTCCTCTCCCCCAGCCCTCGGCTCACTTCCAGCTTACAGACACAGACCAGAGCTAACCTGTGAAGTACTGACAAGGCTAAATTTAGAGAAGCAATATGCAGCAGGGTGCAGTGGTGTTCCTGATACCTGAAATCTAGCTTGGCAGGCTGCAGTAAGACAATGCTGCTTCTCCCTGTTCCCATAAACAAAGTTGTATGCCTCCCACCCCCTGAGTCGGTGCATACATCCAACCACCTTGGTGCACAAGATGGATGAAAATCTGGCTGGCCAGTCAAGCTCAAACTGTGAGCAGCGTAACCAGATACCTGCTCAGCTCTATTGTGGAAGAGAAAACTACCTGAGCAGTAGAATTTGATTTGCCAGGGGGAATGCTGGATGCCAAGTCAAACAGATAAGTATAGACATCACATCCACATCCAGAGGAACTTTGCGTGGCCCCATCTGCCAGAGTCCCAAATGTGGGAGAGACTTGTGCTAGCAGCACTTTCTGAAGGGGAACCTGAGCCAGCCTAGCTCCTCCGTACTCCTTCCCAGGAGACTGTTACAGAGCTGAGCACAGGAATAGAACAGACGGGTCAATACTCCCTCCCTTCTTTGCTCAGCAGAGCCACTTCAGTGCTGCCAACATGAGAGAATTAGCAGCTCCCAAGAAGTGAATGTGCTTTTTCTTCCAGTAGCCAATGACCCAGAATAAAATATTGCAGCTGTTGGTACCATGTGGGATGGTAAATTGCAATGTTGCTTTCTAGGACATCTATGTTGTAGACTAGGTTGCAACATTCAGCTACGCTACAACTTTGCTAATCCATAGATTAGAAATGATGGTTTTACTCTTACTGATGACACCCTCCCACCTTGCAATGGATATGTCTTTGCATTGGGAAAACATAAGCTATAAATGTACAGCTTAAAAATAAATTCTTAATAAGGAGTTGAAAAGATGGTTTAGTTTATTAAATGCAGCCTGTATACTAAAGAAAATAGTATCAGAGTAAGGTAAACAGCTGAGGAGACTACCTGAGCAAATAAAGCAAGCTCAGGAACTGAATGAATGATACAGCACCATATGATCATGGCACTTACATATCTAATGGCCAAAACTGGCAAAATCAAAGAAATCTTTACATACCGAGCTCTGAGCTTCTCTGGTGATTTGTGGGGTTTTTGTCATGGGATTCAAAAATTGTGAAACTGGAACTACAGAATGAGGAAAGGAACTTCATCTTCTCAAGTCCCTCATTCTCACAGTCTGGTGCTTCTGTAGCATTGGCAGATGGCCTAAAGCAAAACGCTTCACAAAAAGGAACTTATTCACTATGGATCAATCTGCAAAGGCACACCTGACATAAAAATATCCTAACCTGCTAAGTGCTTAGAGCCATTTTAAACTTCATGCTTGAGCACAGAAAGAGATGACTGACTGAGTTGTAATGAAACGCATCATCCCTCCCACAGTCTGTCTACGGTTAATCACTATACACTCTGATTTTTCATGGAATGACATAGGAAATCTTCTTAAAGCTCTGTCCAAAAGGAAGTGTTTCAGTACCTCAGACAAGATCACTTGTTAAATTCAACCCAAATAGTTTCCATTTCCCTGAAATGCCTTTTCCAGTTTCAGAGTTTCTCTGTTCAGATCTCCCAATCCATCCCACAAGGTGAGGGAAGGAGAAACAAGCTGAGATTCAAACCTATCTCTGCAAATATGCCCTTCCTTGGGACAGTAATTGGCAATCTGTTTTGGGCCTGACAGAAAGTCACCTAAAAAACCATGCGGAAAGACGAACTGGGGTGAGAGCTGACACTGGGGAACAGTCAGATCTTGTCCTTTCACAATGTGATGCTGCACCACCTGGGAGATCAACGACCCATCTCTAAAGCCTATGGGCAGCTCTTTGCCTGGTTTGCAGGGTTATCTGTGTGACCTCCTGCTGCTCAGGAAGACGGCTATGAAGGAGGGCACTACCTTCCCTCCATGCTACATCATTTCAAAAATGCATCCATTGAAACTCACGTTGTGTGTCCTCAGCACCTCCCCCTCTTCTATCTCCATCTACCAGACACACAAAGGAGCGGTTACCTGGGGTTGTTTCAGCCCAGCTACACCAGTCAGCCCTCCAGCCTGCTAGTTCAGGAACCCACTTTTAGAAAGCAATGTTTGAACAAGTAGCACATTTGCCAATATTCCAAGCAATAGGAGCTAGCAGCAAATACAGCATGACATTTCAGTAGAGACAGACGTAGTGGTGACAGTGTGAAAGTCTGTTTGTTTTGCTTTTATATTTCCTAAGCAAAATATTCATAATTTCTACTCAATTTTTTTTGCTTGTTTGTTTTTTGGCCATACAGGTGAGGTTTTTTCCCCCCCAGATGATGGAAGAAGAATACAATAAAATATAAGCAATTAGCTTGACCTCATATTTTAAAGTACAAGTCTGTGCAAAACAGCAGCAAGACAGGAAGGTAAATCTGCTATGAGTTTGTCCACAACAGAAGTTTGCCTGTTGCTAGAGAGAACCCTCAAGAAGAACAAAATCTGAAAAGAAGTCAATGGAAATGGAGGCTGATACAGGTGAATTCAAAGGCAGATGTCTTTTTATCACCCCTCAGCCAAGTCAGGAACACGCTGGAAAGCAAAACTTCCAACACAATTGACACTGAGTAGCGTAATTTCTCTTTGTCTTAACTCTTCTGGGTCACAGCAGGCTAGGCAGATATTGGGGGCTGACACTGGTATGTCCATCCATAAGTACATCTTGCCCCCAGCTTGCCCTCTGCAAGTTGTTATAATGCTCTCTGGATTTTGCAGTCCTGTTGTTCCAGGACTGTGGAACAGCCACTGAGATCTGCAAGGGCAGGGCAGAGAACCAGCACTCATGAGACCCTAGGATCTGCAAACACAAGCATTGGCCAGCCAGGAAAAACACACACAGTATTTTGAACCTTGATAAAGATCCTGGGAGAGAGTATTTAGTAAAGAGGAGAAAGAGAAGGTTTGATGAGGTAAAACCCATGCTATTTCCTACTCACCCTTTAGGGCACCACACGCTGCAATACCTAAAGCTGTCCTACCACAGGCCCATGACGTGGCTGTGAGACAGCACTTGCTAGTGGTGCTGGACACACAGCCCATGCTATGCATCCATCTTTCGGGTGTCATTGTGCACCAGAAAAGGCCCCACCTCCCAACTCCACTGATCAAGCACAGACTCTGATGCTGAACAGCATGTAAGCCAAGGCTCAAAGCTCAGCATATGTTTCCCATCCTCCCCTGCATTCCTGACTACCTCACAGCATTCATGCTTGGCATTTCCTACCAACTAACGTTCTCCACTTCTGACGAAGTGATATTCAAATAGCTATGCTATTTCTCCTCAATCATCCAGGTCCAGCTTTAGCATCACGACTGTCTTCTTGGCAATGTCATGAGTCCATGTTCCTGATTCTCCTGGGAACAAAGAGCAGATATTCTCATTTCTTTCTGCATGTTATGGCCAAATGAACACTCTTCCTGGAGATCTTTCTCACATTATTACTTCTTTGTGGAAAAACAAGAGATAAGAATGATAAGAAGCAGGACTCACAGTGTGAAATGCTCATGGGTTATTACCACATGGTGCCATCAGGCCTGGCACAGCCTCTAGGTTCTTCCAGGAGCATCTGGTTTTCTCATTTGTGAGAAACACCCCCTAATCCTGAATCCCCAGTTTAGACTGCTCATGAGACAAGACACTCCAGGTTTTGGATGTTTGCCTCACATGGGAAACAAAATCAGACAGAAGCACAATGAGAAAGCAGTGCTCAAAGTAAAATCTCTTCTCCTGGTGTTTGCCATCTTTGTGGTTTCACCTGCTGGCCACATGAAAGAAGATGATCCTCTCTGTGGAGCCAGAAGAATTATCAAACAGACTACAAACTCTGTCTGTAGCATATTTTATCAGTACAGACACAGACGTTTATTTCAAACATAAAGAGGTGATACAAACACAGGGACATCATGATGAAATCATCTGAAGAAACAAGAGCTGCTGCTGCTGAATTTGGTTTAAAAAAACACAATGAAACAAATTTTTCAAAGAAGCCGAGGCATCTGCTGCAAATTAGATGTGAGAGATTAGGGGAAAAGAACCAGAAAGAAATTAACACAGACAGCAACCAGCTCCTTCCAAAGGCCAAGAAAAAACTAGCAAACCTCAGAGCAAGATTTACAGAAGGGCTATTTAAATATCTAAACATTTGAAAACCTAAATAAAATATGCACAAATCAATGTATCATACTGAAAATGTATTCATTCCATATATCAGTGCAGTTTAGTTCCTGTCTTTTAAAGCAAAGAGGCTGTCTGAGAAAATGAGTGGTTCTGGGAGCAGAGAAATGAAAGGAGCCTTTGCGCAGATTCTCTGATGGGCCAGATAAGGACTGAATCTTTTCTCTGATCTTTTTCTCAGTAGGAATATTAGCAGGATTTCACTTTTCTACTTAACCATTTATTTTTATTAGGTTTTGAGGGCCTTATTGTCTTTTCATCTGCTGCTCCCATGTCAAATTTCACTGAGGTAGGTCCAGTTCCAAAGTTTCCCTTCCTTACCTGAAAAAAAATTTGCAAAATTTTCCCCAAAAAGCCTCTGGGGAGACTTAAACTAACAACCCCTCAAAATTAGTGTTAAAATGTACAACGCTATTGTAATAACTGTATCCTTCTTTACAACGACTTACTGCTATTCTTTCAACCTGGACACTTGCAAGAGCATGTGTTTTACTGTACAATTAACCAGTGATCACCCCACAAAGATATACCATGGCTTGGTCATTTATAAATGTTCTTTCAACAAAGTAGGTAGCAGGTATGTGCTGCTGAACATAGTATATTAATCTAGTGGATTAGACAACGTGCAGTAGAAGGGGTGCTACTGCCAGAAACAACGAAGGGGAAGGCCGAGACATCAATTAAACTGTCGGTTACTATTAGTAGGATCATTTTGATTTAAAGCCATCCTGTCAGTATGTGTCCGTTATCATAACCAGAGCAAAACCAAAAGAAGAAACACAGCTAAAAACCAGGCTCGTCTTTCAGTTTGCTTCTCCGAGTGTTGTTGGGAGCACTTGGAAATATTCACTAGAGTCCAAGGAGAAAGCTGAAGTTCAAATAAGCAAGCTTAGCATTTATCTATGGGAAGAAAAAAGACCTATTTTGCTGATTTTCTCCAAGTATGAAAGCAAATTTGACATTGCGTTGTTATTGGCAAATGACCTTTAAAAATAAAACACAAGTGACTTTTCCAAGTCATTTGTAGTCTCTATAAAGTGGAAGGTTTTGAGATGAATGACTGGTAACAGTAGATTGATTTGGGCACTAAGTAAACGTAAATGGATGGAAAGAAACAGCAAAATGAAAAGAAAAATGGATTATCTGGGAGCCTGACAAGAACAAGACAATGCCAAGAAAACAAATGAAATGTAATAATGAAATCAAGTTTTGCCTGTGATGATTCAGTCTATACCAAAACAAGGTTTATTATGCTTGGCAGTGGACTGCCAGAGAGGGGAAGTACAGCAGTTTTGAATAGAGCCATTTCTTTTTTCTCCAGACTGGCCTTCACTGGAGCATGACAAGAAAGATTTATTTCCTAGAAGTGTGTAACTTCTAACTGAACACAAATACTGGTGATCTTCAAACTTGTCCCTGATCAAAGTTCATTCAAACTGTTCCCCCATTGCCTTAGAGGCATAGCAACCAGCCTCGCAGGAGAGACTTCACTGTCTCAGCCAAGAGGGATGGGATGGCAGCCTAGCTGGCTCGTGCACCCTGGTAGACCCCAAAAGATCCATCCAGCAGCAGCAAACCACAACACCACTCCCTGAGAGTACCACACTGGTGTTAAAACCATGATTGCCTCTCCTTCCACCAAAATGAATCCTATGTTAGTGCCAGTGTGAGAAAGAGCTTGCCATTTCAAAAATCCAGGCACTACCATGTCAGGAGCAAAACTATCAGACAGAAGCTTACTTGCAACCAGTCAGCTTCAACATATTACTGGTTTAAAACTATTTTTACCAGGAGACACAAAAGGGCCAGATAAGTTTGACCATAACAATCTGCAAAAGCATCCTAGTGTGAAAGCACCCAGGGAAAGGGTCACCTTAAAAGGAAGTATGCAGAAGGGTGTCCAAGCTGAGAGAGAGTTGCAACAGAGACAACTGAGAACAGCCACAGTTAACAGGCTGGAGATAGGGAGTATATTTTAAGTGCTGCACTGAAAATACATGACCTTGCTAGTGTGAGGCAATGAGGGTCTGATCCAAAACCTCTCAAAGCCACTGGAACAATCACAGACCTTGCTGGATCATCAAAATTAAGAAAACAGCAAGGTTTAGCCATATCCTTCCCTTTGCTCTGCCACTTCAAAGTGTGAGGAGGCTGTGACAAGACACCCACTCTCCGAGGTTTTTAATCCTCATATTTATTCTGACTGTGATTGCTTATGTAATTATATATAATATATATGGTTGTCTAATCCTTAGAGGACATGTCAACTCCATCTAAAACAGGTTGAGCAAGCACACTGTCATTCAGGGGTCACTTTTTTTTTTTTTTCAGAAAAGAACAATTTATTGCCTTAGCATATCAAATGCAGAAAGCTGCATGTCTCTAATTTTGTTCAAAGAAATATTTTCGTAATTTTTCTTCATTTCAAAATTCAGCTTTGAATTGAGCACTGAGGCATTTGTCTTGTGCAAGTTAAGGTGCCAGATTTTCAAATTATTTCTTATGTATATCTGTTTTATAAGGCAAACCATTAGAGATCTTTCCATTAGTACTATGTTTATCAACACAGAAGGGAATGTCACAGCTCTGTGAAAACTTTGTCATAAAGCAAATCTGAGCAACAACACTGAAGCAATTTTTTTTTTCACCTGTTGAGGTGAGTTGGACACCCTGAACTGAGAGCTTCCCAATTCTGCTACAGATGCCAGACCAATGATTCAGATTGGCAAGAGACTTTTCATTCTTTTCAGTACCCTGGATCACACAATACTAAGCTCATGTGCTTCTTGATCCTTATCAAGGCTGAGATTGTGACACTGGTTGGTGCTGGTTAACAATTTCCACTGCTTAGATTAAATAAGATTGTGCTTTGCCATTTAAAATAATTCAGTAGAAATATCAATTGTTTTCCAGTAATGTTAGAGAGAGATATGATACATTCCTCATTAGATACACAGGGAGGGCTCTCACACCACCCTTTTAGTTTTCACAAAATAATGTGGTTTTGAGCTAATGTGTTGCAATTAGACACTAACAACACTTTAGGGACTGACATTTAGTTTTCACGACTTAACATCTATTAGAGTTGTATTCTTCCCTTTCAACCCAAAGGCACTCCATAAGATAATAAAGTGTATTTCTATACTTGTTTTACAAAATAAAACTGGAAAACTACATATTTCAAACACAATCCTAATTAGAGGAAGGAGAATGTTTTGTTTGGCTTTTTAATGAAACAGCACAAAAGATTTTGTGTATACTGGACTCCACAAGCAAGGTCTGAGAAGCCAGAGGCACTTCAGAAATTTCAGGAAATCTTGAAATTAAAATGGACAAAGAACAGAAGGTTCTTGGAAAGGTTTCAGGAAAGGGAGAGGGTTCTGATGCTATCGAGAAAAACAGAATCTAACTAGCACATTTCTACCATCTTGCCACAAACCTACCTAGTTTTCAGCTGGGTGTGTGAAGACAGAAGGATAGAAAAGTTGGTGACTTGGAAAACCACTTCGCTCATCCTGAACAGTGAGATGTTCAATGCATTTCTAGCTTTTTAATGTGGTGAGATAAGACTGAGAGCTATGCTCATGGGATGCTGTAACTCTGCTTTGCGAATGATGACACTCAAGGAATTTTTAACTTGCCACCAAAGTCAGGAAAGCAGCCCATATATCCTGGAAGGCACTCAATTCAAGAAGATGTGCATGCAAGCTTTGAAAAGTCTTGCAACATTGGGCTATACCTGATTCTGATGGCTTAGGACACATGTCAGGTGATGTCAGACAGAGCTGGAGCCAGAAGAGAGCTTGTTTAAGCTGGCCAGAAGTCACCAGCTTTGGTCCAGAGGCTAAAAGGTGAATAAAGTTGGTGCTGCATACAAGCAAATGTGTCCTATGACCAAAAAAACCCAACCAAACATGCAAATGGATCAGGTTCTGAAGACCTTACACAGCGGAAAAAGCCTTTAGACAAAGTAATCCCATCAGTTACAGCACAATAAGAGACAAGGGATTTGCCATCCAACCCTTTCAAAGGAGCAGGTATGTTTTATGTAGTCGGTTCTAAATATCACTGCAAATATGACACACTAAACCACAGCAGTCTAGGCTCAACAATCAAAAATCTAGATAAAGACTTAAAATAGACTAATAAAAATAAAATTATGTAATCCTCCAGAGAACATATTTCTTTGCTGTCGTGTGCTGATAAAATAAGATAACTTTTGTAACAGGTGCTATAGGTCACTCACAAATGAAACGCATTTCAGAGAAGTCCAGAGCAAGGTAAAGTCATGCAATTCTTGCAGAGCATGCTTTTAAGATGTTTTCTGCAACACAAGGAGTAAATGAAAGCATTTAAGTTCTGATACTCAATCAAAGGATTAAGGAATTTAAACTGCCTTACATCAAATCTTCTGTAGAGAGAAAAAGGGGATAAGGACCCAAGTAATCACCCTTGATTGCATATATAATATATGCTTCTCTTCCCTTTGGGCTTGATTCCTTAGATGTGTGATGTTCAAGAGATCACATTGTTCACGCATCTTTCAATCCTCCACTAATAAATTTTAACTCACTAATCAATCTCACTGAGCAGTTGATGCTTCCAGGATTTTATATCCGTACATCTTTTGTGAAAATTGGCATCTGGCTAGAGGAAAGCAGTCCAGAAAGTGTTCTTGCTGTCTGTCTGTTATAAAGTGTGCTTGGCAGCAGCTGGCGACCCATCAACAAAAGTGTGCTGGCTGGTTAACGAGCATGGATGCAGTTTGTCATTACCTACAGGCATCATAGATGACAGAACAGAAGCTGCTTGTAAAGAAAACAGGACAGGAACCAGGTTTATGTAGGAAATGAGTTTTAATTAGTCCCTCTGCTTATTGAACACCTTGTTTCATAGGACATCGAAATCCCTGGGGTGTGTCCTGTCTCATGAGGCAGCACTATTCAGAAGAAGAGGAATGCATGCAATGATAAGAAACATGGAGCGCAGGTGAGAGTCTACGATCCCCAGCATTAGTAGACCAGTTCCTGCAGGTTGGATAATGACCCTTTGATGAGGAAATAAAGAAAGACCTAGCAGCTGTTTGGTTTCCAAAGTACTGGTTTTCCTTAAAGGAATGAAATTGTATCATATAAATGAGTACTGTACAGAGATGAGATTTATTTGGTTGTTGTTTGGTTTGATTTTTTTCCTTGAGAGATATGTTAAGGATGTGACTTTGTAATAGCTTATTTATTGCAATAAAAGTCCTCATACTTGCTTGGAATGAAACAGTTTGGAGGAGTCTCACAGCAGCATAACTGTCCTTCCAGGGCAGACGTTTCACACTTCATTTGTGTCCTCACAGTCTCAGTGGCAAAATTGAAAAAAATATACAACAATAAGTAATCAATCTGTAAATGTGTCATCCAAGGATCAAAACAGGGGATAGAACAAATTCACAGGAGGGATTCAAGAACATGTGAAATAATGAGTGGTGGTATTATTTTCTCTGTGTGAGCACAAAGCATAATAAAAAAATATTTGACTTAGTGA
>WEIS01019467.1:0-12710 GCA_013389965.1 Todus mexicanus | reverse complement strand
TATTTAAGCCTGCAGTTTTAATCAGGTAGAACATGAACTTGGGTCTCATTTGCAATCTACATGACCAGATTACTAGCCTGTTAACTATTTACTTTGCCCTTTACCTACCAAGAGGTCTTGGTTTTGTCTGTGTGTTGAACAAAATCAGGAAATCTCCATTTTTTCAAGGTACAGAGCTTCATGGGTAGCTTGGAGAGTTATATTTGACAATTGTGCAACAGGAGTGAATCACCTTGACATGGGATGTGAAACTGAAATTGTTTCTGCTGGTTTAAATGAAATACAAAGATATCACAGGACATTTCTTGAAAATCTTAAAGGAGACATTTCAGTCTTGNACAGGACATTTCTTGAAAATCTTAAAGGAGACATGATAATGCATTGAAAAATGCTTGAAGAGAAGCAACACTAAGTTGCACAGTGTGTATGTGCTGCTCTGAACCCTTAGAGACTGTCGTAACTGACTTCATTTTCATGAAAATAGCATGACCTGTTTGTAAACAGGCATGAATGAGTAGGACCAAAACACTGCAATAGGCAAGGCCTACTGAAAGGACAGTCTTCCTAGGGATAAGAAATAAGTGGAAAGTTGAAAGACAGGAATATTCTCCAGGTAGCACATTAAAACATTTCTTTGAGTTTGGGTAGCTGGTTGGAAAAACAGAGATCCAGAGGACAGGACATAATGAAAATGCTTTCAGACATCCACAACAGTGTCTTAAGCATCTCTACAAGTGTTTGGAAAATGAGGAGAGATGACAGGAGAGCTGTTGGGTTTTGTTGATGAATATTTGTTGAAATTCAAAATATCAACCCTCTATATTTCAGAATTTCTAGGACAACAATGACTTGCTCAAAGAAGGAGTCATATTTACCCTTTGTTGTTCCTGTCTTTACCTTCAATGTCCCTGTCACAGTCCTTTGCTTGATTTAAGGACTCAGAGGAAGTGAAACAGCTCTTCATGAAAGAGAATAGAGAAAGTATTTTTGTTTTCTGGCAAAAATCTGAATAATATATTCCACTTATAAAAATGTCTACAGCCTAAGAGCTGAGCAAGGTCAGAAGACACCTTGACAGCCAATGTGCCTCTGACCCTATTACTTGCAATGAAGAAGTGTTTTGTGTGCAGCTTTTTTACTCTCAATTATATGTTTCCTTCACCAAGTTGAACCTTAATTTAAACTTACCTATCTAACACCATTGCCTACAGTTTCACAGACTTGATTCTAGATAAGGTGAAATTTTGGTACATTAAAAAAAAAGATTGAAAGAAAAAATATTAAAAATAAATTAAAAACCCTGATAATGGAGTGCAGGTGGAGCTCATTTGGAGTAATGAGGTTCTGAATAGATGTTTTGCAAACAGAACACTTATTGTGACCTAACAGCTCAACCAATTTACATGCTGTTCCTAAATGCTTTGTTTTGTTCCCTCTGAACCTAAGTGGAAAGGACGACTTCTGATGATGATGTTGGTGTTTCAGAAAAGGAGGTATAAATTAGCATGCTGCCATTTAAACAGGAAGATTCACTTATTCTATCTTTTTGTGCTTGAGCTGCTCTTGCTTTCTACCTACCCCTCAGTCAGTAGGACTGAAATCACAGTGACAGGCAATTGAGTTCAGGAACTGGAATTCTGGAAATATTTTAGACACACAAATAGTCAACAGTCACGCAATTCTGTCAGGACCACAGTGGCTACAGGACTGCTCACAGGGCTCTTTAACACAGTATTCAGGGAGATGAAGTTCAGAGTTCAACTTGTATGGAGTATTACTTAAATCCATCGTTGATATTCTTCCATGTTGTGAGATATGTTGTGAGGAGAGGAATGAAGATGTTGTGATAACTCCTGTGTATAGAACTTTAATATTAAACCGTACAAGACACAGAATGCTATACTGGGCACCAAGATAGGCACTCCAGAGGGGATTCCTTATTCAACACATCCTGCCAACTAGATTTTGGGTTCATAAATATGTTATAGACTTAGCCTTTGGCACTACTTGGTCTAATAAGGCCTATAATTAGCTATGAAATATCTATATTCTGTATTCCTGGATATAGAATACATTCCCAAGCATCTCTAGCCACTTCATTTCTGAATCATCAGCTGGAGTAACTCTTTGTATTCACCTGAATGAAGAAAGGTGGCGGGGGGGCGGTGCAGGGAAGAGAGCACAAGTATAAAATGCAGAAACAGCACTTGCAATGTTTTCTTGCAGTTCTAAGGAAGCAACCATCGTGCAAAGCATCCCCTGTGCCACAGTCCGAAATTCCAGTCTGATTCAATAGGATGTGATTATCCCTTGTGTAAGGAGAAGCGGAGATAGAGACAACAACCACATGATGCAAATTTTACAGCACAAATAAGAGTCCTCATCTACAAAACAGAGCAGTAGCAAGACCTGAGAGTGATTAAGGATAATGCATTAGCCATCTGCACAGTGTCTGGTAGCAGCAAGAAGGTAAACAAAGTCTTGGCATGTATTATGCCCCTAGAATTGAGATGTGTAAATCACAACTTAAATACTCACGTATAGAGCAATAGCAAAGCCTCATTTGGAATACTCCGACCTTTTCTTTGTAGGATATTATATGAAGACTATATGAAGCTTGGAAAGATAAAAAAAACAGGACAGAAGGTACTTAGACTAACATTGGAAACAAAGGAAGTTCTTCATAAGGAATGAGAAACCAGATTCTGTCAGCATGAACAGCGGAAACTGAGACCTTGGAGAAAAATCAGGGATCTCAAATATCCTAAAATGGAAAGAGAGATGCCAGTGCAAGGTATTTAAATACAGTAACAGCTAATTGAAAACCAAACATACAAGAGTTTGAAGGTAGAGATTAGTAGCCTGAAGTAATTTGGACAGAATTAGGATATGCACAAATAGCTGTTGCATGCTGCTAAATAAAAAAGATTGTGTATTAACTCAAAGGGGCACTTAGCTAACTAATTGTAGCCAGGTTGTGCCCATGAAAGAACTTTAGGAAAGTAAACAAATTTGTCTTCCCATCTAGCAGATAACCTATCCACACTAACACGTTCAAAAATGATTCGTCTTCTCTGGAATGGATTTGATTTAGCTTTGGTGGTGCATAGCATGCATGTGACATCATCTGCCGTTCCACAGTAAAACCTACCCCTAACAAAAATTTTAGGAGCTGTTTTAAAAGATACACTTGCAGTAAAACTTAGTGAAGAGGATAGTGAGGATGGGGGAAGAATCGTTGAAGTTTATAAGATAGAATACAAAAGAAAACTTTTGTAACCTCTGTAAAAAGATTTATGGCACAGAGATTGCCCCAAAGCAAAACATCTTAATGATATAGACTACTTTTTTTCTAGCTGCTGCTGCACATGACAAGACTGTCTTGATGAAAAAATCCTCTTTTTTGTAGGAGAGCTCAGAGCCATTAGAGATTTTGAGAGGGAAACAGGTGAAGATCTACCCTCCCTTTTAAGAGGAATAAATTCCCAAGTGCAGTACTTTCTTAATTTTCTTCTCAGGTTTTAGAATTTCTAATCCAAGATCAGGTACTAATGGAACAGGGGTTAAGGAAAAAGAATGGAATAAAAGCTTCCTGTTCTCAGCAATAAAGAGCACTTTGAGAAAAAGCAATGGTAGATTCCTCTTTTTCTGTGTAAACTCCATAGAGTTTTCTGGACAGAGATGGCTCACAGCTTTGCAACTCTGTTGGCAAATTTTTCAGAGATAGAAGAGAGGGTTCTTGACAGGATGAGAGAAGCAGAAGGGCATCACTTTGCCTTTTCTGTACATAACAACTGCCCTTTTGACTCATAGAATATTTGGGGTTTGAAGGGACCTTTCAAGGTCATCTAGCCTAACCCCCCTGTAGGGACATCTGCAACTAGAGCGGGTTGCTCAGAGCCCCAGCCAACCTCACTTGGGAGGTTTCCAGTGATGGGGCATCAACCTGGGCAACCTGGGCCAGTGTATCACCACCCTCACAGTAAAGAATTTCTTCCTTACATCTCATCTAAATCTAGACCCCCTTTAAGTATTGAAAGGTCACAATAAGGTCTCCCTGGAGCCTTCTCTTTCACAAGTGTAACAACCCCAATTCTCTCAGCCTGGCCTCCCAGCAAGGGGGTTCTATCCCTCCCATCATTGCTGTGGCCTCCTCTGGGCCTGTACCAACAGCTCTGTCTCTCCTGTGCCAAGGACTCCATACTTGGACCCAATACTGCAGGGAATTCTCACCAGAGTGAAGCAGAGGGGCAGGATCCTCTCTGTCAACCCACTGCCCATGCTGCTAGGGATGCAGCCCAAGATGCAATTGACTTCTGCGCAGTAAGCGCATATTGTCAGCTCATGTCTGGCTTTTAACCCACCAACACCCCCAACTCCATCTCCACAGGGCTGCTCTTAAACCCTTCATCCTCCAGCCTGTATTGACATGGGAGTTGCTCCAATCCAGATGCAGAACCTTGCAACTTGTTGAACCTCATGAGGTTCACATGGTCCCACTTCTCAAGCTTGTCTTGAATCACAGGGTAGAACTGCCCCTCCGCTTGAAATACTGCCCTTGTAAATGGATGAAGCTTGAGCTTTTGTTAGATTTGTAGAATAAATGCATTAATTGAGGGGCAGGGTGGGGAAGATTAGAAAGGTGGAAATGCCAAAGGGATAGTCTCTGATGATCTCTGACAGCTTGCCTTTGCAAAAGCATCGGGGTGGGGGTAAAAAAAGTTAAGGTTTTAACGTGAAAGCCATGATTAAATATTTTGGGCAATATAACTGTAAAAAAATAGTGTATCTCAGGTTGCACTCTATCAGACAAAGCTAGGTCTCCTGTGACTTTAACATCTCTGCAGAACGCAGGAACTCATTTTATTTTCACATATTAAATTTGTTGTTATGTCGATAGCATTACGCTTTCTACTAGAAAACAAATGTGAACAGCATCAGTAACAAGAAGTACCATCTGCTACAAAAATGGAATGTATGCCATCATAATGCAGTCTTTTAATAAGTGAAATCTATTTATGTATCAATAGATGTTAATATATGCTAACAGGGAGAGGGAGAGACACACTATGAAGACCAAAGTTTGAAGATTTACACTTCTCACTGGTCAAAATTAGGACCCTCAGTTATTAGACCATGTATACAAATTTTCCCTTCACTTTAAAGATGAATCATGTTTCTATCTAAATCAGTAGCAAATAACATTTCCTTGCCAAACCCTTAGTGTCCACTGCCAAATAAATATACAGCTGTTAATGGGGAGGTCTTCCACTAACTGCATCATCTGTATTCCCACTCAGCAGTCAGAGGCAGGGGTATAGTGGGTTTGTGTGAAACTGGAAGGCTGTAGAGGTTTGGAAAGGCTGTCAATAAAAATGCTTACTGCAAACATCTCCTACCTCTGTCATCCTGAAGACTGCAGTACACAGAGTTAGGAGACAAAGTATTGCCTCTTTCATTGACAACATATCCCACCACAATGTAAAGTTTGGCAGTGTGAAAACTGGGATAGGGAGGAAAAAAACCTTTCTTCTTTAAGATGACAAAAGTTCCATTTGGGAACAACATTGTGTTAGTCTGAGTTATTCAAATACTGGTGTTTGGTCTTAATAACAGAATTTGGACTTCTGTAGTTGACCAATTAAACAATATATTTCAAGGGTTATGGCACTCCCTATATTTGGCTTGGGAATGACTTTTTGGAATGAAATAAAAGGGAATCTCCTACCATTCTGTAGGCTTAGATTTAAATAGGTGATTCCATTTTTATGCATTTCATTTCTCAACAGAGGATAAGAAGAAGTGAAAAATAAATCTCCAATGTTTTCTTTTATCCCTTAGTTTCCCATCAATTAACCTACTATAAAAAAATAATAGATATTTGATTATGGGTTTGGGCTTTTCTGGCAGAGGGAGAGGATGGAGACTGAAAAAAAAAGAAATCTTTAACAACACTTTAAAGAACAAAATATTCAGGAAAGTTTTAACAATGATTCAGAAGTAAATTTAATTAAGTTCTTGCAAGTGCAGCTTCAGTGAAGCCACAAGACTTTGGGACTGAATTTTGCTTAATGTGTTTAAGGTTACCTTCCTTCAGTACTGATAATTTTGAGGTAAGTCCCCCTGACTCCCAAAGGGTGCTATGTGTTGCTTTTTTTTGTCATGGGATGTTTCTGTGGAATTTTAATAACAATAAAGTGACAATTTTATTCAGAAGATTTAACAGTTTGAGCTTGCCACTTGGTAACAAGCTCTAATGCCTTATGAGTAGCACCTGTGGAGATATCAAGTTCAAGGTTTTGATATCTGTGTATTGTTTTGCTTATCTTCCTGAGTTCAAAAACAGTTTAAGGTTGACAGTTAAGAAGAGAATAGAAAAAAAAAAGTGCACACTACTCTAAGCTGTATGAAAACTGTCTAGAAGTTTCTGCATTTACTGCCTTGTAGGGCCTAGATTTTTAAACATATGGAAATATAATTCTACCATAAATGACATAAATTAATTTGAGAGCATGACAAGATAATTAGATTCCCAGATAACCAAACAATATTTAAAGTTCTTTCTGGTTTTTAAGCAATTATAAGTGTGTAGTAGACAATAATGAAACAATTTTTTAACTTCTTTGTTATCCACAAGGCTTGCAGAGAAACACTATTGCAACTACAGGTATATTTCTATGCCCTTTAAAAATTCATTCATGATTGCTCACAGTGCTATAACTGTTCAGCTCAAAATAAATAAAAGAGTTTTATTTTAGAGGGAGAAGGGATCACTTTTTGTTTATTACATAAAAAAGATGCAGAAAGTGTGGTCATTGCTGGTCCTGGATCAGCTCTTAAAGTAAAAGATAATTGGCAATCTTTTCAACAACTTCCATGGGTTTTGTATCAAACAATTCAAAGCAGACCATCGGGCCTCTTAATCTTGGAGAGCGTTAACTGCTGTGACTCTATAAATCATTGCCATGGATCACAATTCTCATACAATCCTTACATACTTAGAGTATGAAACACAAAGCATTTCGACGGTGAGAGGAAAGAAGGCAACTGAGAAATAATGGTTATTTTGCTTTCTCTGGCAATCTTGACCTTGACTAGACACTGAGGACTCAGGATTAAAAAACAACCAACCAAACAAGGAACTGCTAAAAGACTTGCTCACATCCAAGAACTCAATTCCCGTGCATGGAAGATGTGAGACAATGCTGGAAGCCAAATAACATGCACACAGTACAATTCGTACTCAGAGATGTTATATAAATCACCCTTTCATTAGACATAGTCTTGAGTCACTTCTCAGACAGTAAAAGCATTTATGTACAGATTCAATTTGCATCTTGTTATGAGAAGTCTGAGGGAGGGTGGAAGGTCTCCTAGTCCACTGTGCTTTGTCAAGAGAGAGCTCTGGCCTGCTTCTGGATAACAAACAGGAGAAGCTGGAAGCCACTGTGCAGTTGGAAAGCTATCATCTGATTGATGTCACTGAAACTTGGTGGGATGAATCACACAACTGGAGTCCTGCCACCAATGGCTATAAACTGTTCTGGAGGGACTACCTACCACATTAAAAATGATTGCACAGAGTTGTCTTTGAAAAACAGCAATACAGAGATGAAGAGCTTATGGGTGAAAACTAGATACCAAGCCCATTCAGGAAAGCTCATGCCTGATCCTTACCACACCTAAGGGAACCTGTTTATGAAGTGTTCTTACTTCAACTATAGGAAGCATCATGCTTGGAGGCCCTGATCCTGACAGGGGATTTCAACCACCCTAACATCTACTGGCAGTGTGACATAACAAGCTGTGAGCAGTCTCAGAGACTTGAGGATAAAATCCTAATCCAGGTCATTTATAAATCCAATCAGACATGTCTTTCTCCACTCATTGTTCACCAACACAGTGGAACTTACTGGACAGTGGAAGTCTGATGGCAGCCTGCACTACAGTGATCATGTCCTGGTGGATCTCAAGGAATATAGGCCAGGAGAAATGTATAGTCAAGACCTGAAACTCTAGACAAGTGAACTTTCAGTTAAGGAATTGGTGAAGAGGTTGTTCTGTGAAGATGTCCTCAGGGATAAAGAAGCAGAAAAGAGCTGATTAACAAAGATGCACCTCTGCCTCTCCTCCACAATAGATGATAGGAGGGCTAGTGATAACTGACAAGGCGGAGGCTGAGGTACTCAACAACTTTCTTTGCCCCAGTTTTCAATGGTAATCTCTCTTATTACACTTCTGAAGACCCTTAGTCTTAAGTCAGGGACTGGGAAAATTATTCAACCTGATAAGTGAAGACCAGGCTCAAGACCATCTGAAGAGTCATGGGACCCAATGAGATGCATCCCAGAGTCCTGAGGGAACTGGCAGATGTAGTTGCTAAACTGTTCTCTCAATCCTATTTGAAAATTCACGGCAGTCAGGTGAAGTCCCCAGTGACTGGAAAAAGGGAAACATTGCTTGTCTTTTGACCCTCTTGCTGTCCTTATATTGTGAGATTTTGAAGCTTATTTTGATATGAAACTTCTCTTTTCTGATGGGTTTCTCCATGGAAGAGAAGGGCTGTGGTAAAATATTTCCTTACACTTTGTAAATTCTTACACAAATAAATTTCAAGACAGTGCAATCTCTTCAGGGTGCAGTTTTTAGGCAGTGCAAAATAAATGTGTAGATTCAGAAATGAGAAATTACTTCTATTGTACTTGAAAATTTACTGTCTTAGCAAAGTTATGAGGGAAGAAAAACATGGCTATTGATCTGAATGTGCATGCTGTTGTTTGATCAGGAAAAATGTTCTGTAAGACATCACCTTTTGGATTGATTCTTCTCTCTGGAGACTGATATTATGAACTAAAGAAAGACAGCATGCAACACAGCTAGACAGCTTAAAATTCTTGTGGAAGATCTAGCATCTATAGAAGACTAGGAGATAGCTGGGTTTGATTCAGAAGTCTTTAAACTTTCAGTGATTCACAATATTTCAAATGTAGCATCCAGATAAAAATGTAGCTACTACTTTCTTTGTTCTTTCAAGTATATCATTATCTCACCATTTTTGTAGAGCAGCAGAACATGGCAGTGTGCTGAAGTAGAAGATGAAACAGATTTTGAAAAGTAGCATTTAATTCAATTCTACTCATGCTTCTGTGTGGACTAGTGTCTTAACACAAACAGCAATTACTGGAAAACTTGGGATTCTTAACTGAGCCTGTGGTACCACAGCTGCAAACTGATATTTTCTTGTGCCTGTATTGAGAACATGGAGCTATTTTTTGATGATTTACAGAGCAGGTTAAAAAGTGCTGGTCCTTCCATAGACTTTCATATAGCAAGGAAAAAAGGTAGCTTTCTAAAAAGAGATACTTAAGGTGATCATTTACATCCAGTATAGTTAAAAACCCCCAGCCCTAAAAGGACAGTATTAAACCTTGTCAGTGATACTGGTAACCTAATTAACCATGAATTGTATTAAAATGCAGCAATGTCAAATTATGTTTAGCTCTTTATATATTGACAGGCTGAGAAATGCTGCCAATAAATATCAGCTTTAAGGCTAGATTCCAATATCTTCTGTTTGTTCTACAGATTGTTAAACTCTATTAGACATCTTTGACCAAAAAAGGACAAAAAAGGACAGATGTATCAATTTTATGCTTCGTTTACATATTGGAAAAGAGCAAGATACCTTTCTTTTACTCCCTTGAGAAGATTTCAACAGTCACTGACATTGGTAAACAAATACAAGAGAGCCATAAGGGTGCTTCACAGTTTTCTAGTCTAGATTTTGTATGCAAGGACTTTAAAAAAAAAAAAAAAAAGAAAGAGAAAAAAGTAAATATTTAGTATTGAAATTTGTTTGCCAATTACATGGGCTTTGATTTGCTTCTGTTGTAGATAAGAGTGTCTGTGAGGAAATAGATATTATGGGATTTAAAGCTCTTTTTAAAAGCTTGTATTCTTTCCATTTACGAGAACTTTTGCTTGGGTTCTCTTTAATTTCTTAGGTTATCTATTAGGTTCTCATTCCTCTCAGCCTCTCTACTGAGGGTTTATACAAATTGTCAGATTTATAGGACTCTCAGATTTCTATGTGGAGCAAAGGCCTTTTTTCATGCAAACATTTCAAATGAAAAATCTTCTGTCTTCTGTGACACTCAATTAATTTCCTGGTTTCCTTTTTCTGAAGAGTTAGAAATCTTAAGGTAACCACTGCTACTACAAACATACCTTACTGCTTTTTTTACATGTCAGGCTCAGTTCAATGACAAAGCGGTTCACAGTACGTCAAAGCATCACACTGATGTGCGCTCTGGGCTTCCAAATTGCCAGCTCTAGCGTGTGTGCAACCACCGAGGTGCATAGTGCTGCTGGTTTTGGATAGCGCATGACACACAGCCCTGGCACACAGCTTGTAGGTCCATAATGCCCATCCTACAACACCAAAACCCCTCAACCCTCCCTCATACTTTCCAACTACGCACCTTAAATTTCTCATGTGCTTTAGCCTTCAGTAGGCTTGCCAATTAAGACATTCTGCAGGGAAGATAATGCTGAGGAAAGCATCTCAGAGCTGAATGCTTTGAGGGATGTGTGAATGACTGCAAATTTATTTCTCAGGTTTCTCTGTATAATGGGCTATAAGTCAGTACAGGTATGGTATCAAAGTCTGTTTCTCCTGGAGAAAGTGTGAATAAAATCAAGAAGACTAATGGGATATAAAATGCTTGCTCATATCCCTGAGAGAGCTCTCATGTTACCTTCCCTCTCTCAATTATATGCAGGCATACATTACATGATCTGACCTGCACTTTCCAGGGCGCAGTATTTGCTATCCCATACAAGTGAGTAGGCTGGGAGGAAAGAGTATGCTCTTCAACGTGTATTAACAAGTTGTCAGTTTTTCTTTGCACACTGAATTAAGCAAGGCAGAAAGTAAGAACAACTAAGTCTTAGGGCAGTGCAGCTTTTTACTTGAATAAAGAATATTGCAGGTGACTGATTAAAATGACAACAACAACAACAAAGTGAGCTGAAATTTGAATTCAAAATGCTTTATCTTATCTGAAAGTAAAATTTTGCCCTTTTTTTGCCTTTTTTGTTGCTTTTTCCCCCAGAGGACAAAATTCCTAATGTTTCATCAACACTTTGTTTTCTTAGCCCTTTGTAGGTCTCTTCCCACCTAAGACCCTTGAACCATTTTGCGTTAACATTTTCATGGACCATCTTCCAAAATTCCTCTCTACAAAAGACACTTTCTGAAACACTCGTAGTCACAGTTTAGCCTGAGATGAAAAGAGATGTATTAATACATTTTAATATAATATTTACTGGTGAAAACCTCAAGAAAACTGGAAATAATCAACAATTGTAATTACTGTTTCTCACAGTATGACAAAATCAGCTGACAAAATGCTCCAAAATTACACATCACCAAAAAAAAAAGTGAAGTCCACGCAGTTTTTGCTCAGTTACATCTGTTAATATGACTGCTTTACTACAGTCAGAAGTGCCATCTGCTGCTACTTACAAGAATCCCACTCTCTCTCTCACCCCTGGGTAAAAGGGACTCATGATGAAGCACTAGCATCTGTGTTTCTAGCAAAACAGTAAACTCAGTCTTCAACTCATACCAAAGTTAAGTGTAGTCTGCTGGTTGGATTTGCCCTTGTTAGGAATTTAGCCACACACATGTGGTTTTTCCTTTGCTTCTGTTAGCATCCAATTCACTGACAAGGGTTTACATTGTACTAACAGAAATCAAGAGACTTACCACGTTACCACCAGCCCCTCCTTCAGGGAGGTTATTTTTATATACCTGTAGATGACACAGACTGAGAAACAGAAATAACCCCACAAAGGTTCTTTGTAGTCTTCTGTGAAAGTGTCTGAGAATAAGAGGGAATGGTAGGTATAAGGAAAACAAGAAAAATGCACTGTACAGACAAACAGCAAATTTGGAAAGATTAGATTCTACTACAGCACTACCAGCACCTCCAAAGGAAGAGGAATATGACTTTATTTTTTTCTCTTGAGCAACTATTACTGATTTTTGTTAAGCCTGTACTAAGCCATTACCTAAATTTACAACATTAAATTCAAAATACATCTCTAGAAGGAGAATCATTTATCAGACAAGTCTAGGGGAAAATCCAGCCAGCCAGCTAAACTCATTTCAATGAGATGCCCACAGAATTAATCTTGCAGTGAGTGAATATAACTGTATTGAGTACCTAAGCACAGCTGCTCAGCTCCTCTATTGCTGCTGGTTCTGTTTTATTCATGGTAATTCCTTCACCTGCTGCCATGTCATCTGTGATCTTGCTGGAATCTCTTCAAAGAGCACAGCCACAAAATCCTAGCCGTACTGGCAGATAAAATGTTTGCCTACACACTCTGCTCTAAACCCCGAGTTAGGTGAGTTTCTTTTCTATTGGTGCCTTTTCTTTTTCAGAAGATAAGACTAATCAACTTTGTTGACTGAACTCACAGATAATTGTATTCCCTGTTCCTCAGTGAAAATTTACCTACAGAAAAATAAGCTTTTCAGTACCACAAACACTGAAAATTTATGTCAATTTTACTTAGCCTCAGTCAGAAGAAGGATTGATTTTAAGGGTTGAGCGTACATATGAGTGTCTACCTGTAACGACTTGTACTTTTACTAGCAAATGGCTGCAGTGATCACGTAGCACTAGAATTTAAGATCCTCA
>WEIS01019465.1:0-13372 GCA_013389965.1 Todus mexicanus | reverse complement strand
GGAGGGTGGAATAGTCAGGTGGGGGCTGGCAGGGAGCAGAGCCCAGGGTGCCCTGTGAGGGAAACAGGTCCTGAAGGACGGCGGCGAACCCCGGTGTCTGAAAGACGGGGGGCAGGACAGGCTCCTGTGCTTGTCCAGAGGGCTTGGGGTCCAGGAGCTGGGGCTGCCCAACAGGGGTGGTGGTGCTAGGGAAGAGGCCGGTGTGGAGGGGGCTGGAGGGGCAGGTGGCCCCCGGGGGCAGCACCAGGGGCGAGTTCAGGTGCTGGAAGACGTGCTGCTCCAGGAGGACAGGCAGCGGGACCGGGCCCTGGGTGGTCATGACGTACGGGGTGGTGGCGTTGGTGCCTGGCATCTGCGGGGCAGCGCTGCCCGCGACCTGCAGGTGGATAGGCAGGACCACAGGGCTGTCCCCTAGGCAGATGGGCTGCAGCACAGTGGCTGCCACCTTCAGGGCCACCCCGCTCTGCGACTCAGCTGGCGGCGTCAGGATGGAGGGCGCGGGGACTGTCACCAGCGGGGACAGGGCCTTCTTCATCAGGTCAGCCGAGTTGATGTTCCAAGCCTCTGCTGTGATCAGCTGGGCTACTCCATTCTCCAGCTTGTTGTTGGCCATCGCCGAGGGCGAGCTAGTCACGTCCATGGGCAGGTTTGAGGTGTCCTTGTATAGGTCCTCCATGTCGCAGGGCTTCTTGGGCTCTGCAGGCACTGGCTCTACATCGCCGTCAGCGGGACCCACGGCGGCTCCGGGCTGCCAAAAGCATCGGCACCAACATTTGGCCTGCAAGCCAGAAACATATTTTAGGCACTGCATAAATCTCCTCCTTAAAATAATATTTGCAATCGCCTTTAAAGACACCCCCCACACACTGAAAAGCCGTTAAACATTTCCATGCATCAGGCTAACGACTCCGTAATACAGTGCACTATATATACAGAGATGCTGGATATACATACATCCATGAGTGTTGTACGAAGAGTTTTGAGGAACTTATATTTAGCCGTAAACATAGATAATTTAAAAGGCCTCGAGGACTGCCTGAAGCCAAAAAAAACCCCCCACAACCCAGAACGCAGCCATCCGTTTTACGTTTTTAAACAAAGCTTCACGTAATGACAGTGCACAGCAGAGCCAAGCGACAGCGCACTGTTTTAACTCAGCAAAAGCCCCCAAACAAACACTTCTAAAAATATCACAGCTAAGAAATGTTCTGCTGTGAGCGAAGAGTACTCAGTTCCCCTACAATACTCATCCCTTTTTCATCCTGGTGGGATTTACTGAAGGCAAGCGATGCACAGCGCGTACCGCACCTCCAAAACTGCATGAGAAAGGAGTGCGGCCAGGCAATGGCAAAGCAAAGCAAAACCAAAGCAAACCCAACCCAGCTCAACCCCAGTGCCCTCCCCGCCACAGAGCTAGACAGAGACAGTAATGTGGTCCAGGCACCTGATTCATTAAAGACCTGNCTCTGGTGCTTACAGAAATGATTTGCTCGCATAGATGTTTCTAGGACCAAAAACCCTGCAAAGGGGATGGGGAAAAGGGAAAAAAAACCAACCTAAACTCCACAAACAAAGGGTGAAAAATGGCCAAGGCAGGGAAGCGGGAAATCTCCCAAGTCTCTCCTGAGACTTGTAAATCCTTGCATTTGGCAGAGAAATTCTGCAGTGAGCGCAAGACTACAGAAATGCCAGGATTTAATAGTGGAGGCTGGTTGGATAAAATACTAATAATTTATCAGACGCATTTTGAGTTCTTAAAAAGGATTTCTAGAAGTAAACAGATGAGTCATTTCTTCTCCTCTCCTGCTGTTGGCTTAAAGAGAATAATTCTGGACTTTTTTCATCTCATGAATTGCTCTGCAGAAAACATTCACGAATACAGGGTTGGTATTTTTTGTGTGCTTGTTTCTTTTTCCAGCCTCTGCAGAGACAGATTACAGGCAGGCAGAGGTGCCCAAGCACCAAAAAACAGGAGCAAAAATCAAATCCCGTACTCAGAAAGTGACAAGCATAGATATCAATAAAATTGGGCCAGTCTTGTTCTGGATAAAAAATTAAAAAAATGAAAAAGATGAGCAATTGTTTCTAAAAATAAAGACAATGAGGAGACTGCTCAGCAGATTCAAGCTGTAAAAAAAATAGGCGTTGCTATGGAATTAAAAAATTAATTTCTGTTAAAGAATTAAAAAGCTGTTTTCTACTGCTCTTATATAATCTCTCCCTCCCTCTTTTTCAAATGACCATTTTTAACCCCTGTGGTCTCTGCAGTGCACACCAGCATCTTTGCTCCTCCAGCTGCTGCGGCACAGCCGAGTATTTTGCACGTGATCCTGGCTCTTCCCCATGTTTCTGTTTGCTCGAGAAGCGTGAGATCGCCGTGTTTTCATAGAGGATTAATGATCTGGCGAGGACAGGAAATGACCCCGTGTTCCCCTGGCAAACCCATTTAACATTGAGAAATAGAAAAATTAAGATGAAAATTACGCTGCATAAGAGATTTGAGGGATTATCACGCCGTACAGACCCGTGGAGAGAGAGACCGACCACTGCCAAAGACGAAAGTATAAAACATAATAAAATCCCCCCCATTGCTGCTTTAGAAGGCAACAAGGCTGGAGGCAGAGGAAATGTCTAGATGAGAGGAAGAGGAGCTCATCTGTCACCATCAGACACCCTGAAGAAATGCCTGTGGGCTTTGTTTGATGCTTTTTTAAAGCACACTCAAATATTGTTTTCCACATTGGATCTTATATGTTTCTGGGATCTATAAAAATATATTGTTGAGCTCACGGTCCTACCCTGCTTCCAGAAGGGCCACACCACGTGAGGGGAAGAAGACAACAAGAAAGGTGAGGAGCAGCCCTTGTCTCATGTTTATAGGTTTGGGATGGGGTCTTTCCCCCCTCACCTTTCCTATGTAGACGTGCACCTTTCCATACTTAACAGTGCACCTGCTTCTTGAGTGTGTAGTCACTACAGAACAAAAAAACAACAAACATACATATATATATGTATATACGCACACACACCTAAAAATACCACACAGCCCTGCCTGCAGCCTGCAGCTTGGCAGTAACTGGCTTCCAGGTACAACAGGGTCCCAGCTCAACTCCTGCACCCTCCAAAGCAATTTTCAGTTTTCACCTGGGAGGCAATCCCAGGGCTGCTAAACATGGATTACACTAAACATCTATTATCAAGGTCAGTACACACACAGGGTGAAAAGGATGTAAGTCTCCAAGCCTCAAAACAGGAAACGTTTGAAGATCTCAGATCAAGAGACAGTTTGAAGTTGTCCGAAGAGGTGTTTTGTAGTTCCCGAACTCCTTTTTTATACTACGCACACCAAGTACATGGTACGAAACTGTAAGTCAACATGGAGATGACTTAAAGTACATTTTTTATGTTGGTATCAACAGTGATAGCTATACTGTATTTCTCCTTTAATAAAAATCAACCTGAAATATATGCTGGGTTTGGTGGGGTTTAATTATCTTGTTTGTTTCTTTCTTTAAGATTGCTGCTTCACTGCACATAAATTATTCAGAGCTACCCCATTTTTAAAACAAGTTTAATGTACCTAATATACACAAAGGAAGGTAATACAATTCAGTGAAATTACCTTAAGTTTCCTCTGTCTACCACACCTCAGTGCCAGAAAATCAATTAATTTCATTTTCCCTACTTATCTATTTAATATTTAATTTGCTGTTTGTTTTAATTGAAAAGAGGCTTGCGACACTGAAACGAGCCCTGTTGTAAATAACTCAGGCTTTCCCACCGGGGCGCTGATAAGAGTTAAGTTCACAGCACTAAGCAATGATGTGTGTAACTGTACAGGAAATGGTATGTTAGCTATACAGAAATGCCACAAAAGGGCTGGTGATAACTCTAGCTTATTTTTTTTATCTCCTGCTGATGGCCCTGCAACAGACTTTTCTCAGGGCCACTGCCTGCCTTCCTGTGGGACCGCAGCACTGCACCGTGCACATCTATGCCCGTGCTCTGCTTGCCTGTCCCTACCGTGGCTTGTACCTTGCTATTGACCCAGAATTAAAATTATACCATGTACACTGTGGGAAAGGTCTCAGCTGCTCCCTTTATGGAACGCCCTGCTCAGTGTTTTCTGGAAAAATAGTGTTTCCCTTCAGTATAAACATAGTATCAAACACAAAACAAAATCAGAAAGCTTGTCTTAATGGAACAGCTTGGGGAAAAAATTATGGACTGATTTGGACTTCAGCGTTTTGCCAAAACTCACGGCTTGCTGTCACTGATCCTCCTGCCAGAAGCAACATGTCTGAGTTTTGCTCTGCAGAAGCTCACTAACAAGGGCCTTGGAGAGAGCATCCCTGATGAGAACACCCCACCACCTGTGAGGACGGTAGCAGACCTGCTGAGCACTCCCAGTGGCACACATTCAACCAGTGTGTCACGCTAGGTCCTTTACACCCCAGTCTGCATTGGGCTGGTCCTGCCACCACATGGCAGTATGCACCATCACCATGAAACCACGCAGCCAACCTGCGCCCTACTGAGATGTGAGTTTCTGAAGGAGCTCAGGGTTGGGCCTGCCTGTCCTCACCAGTCTCAGCAGCCAAAGGCTGACCCATCTTTCTGCATCCTTCTGCAGTAATCACGCAAGCAGACAATGAGGACGCACATTGAGACAGACCAACCAACTATAAATAAATCATCTTCCATCCTACAAATGTGGGTTTCTATAGTTCAAGTCACACAAGTAAAGGCTTCAACATATCATTATTGGTGTTTTGTTGCTAAACCAGAAAAAATGTGTTTAAACAAAGTGAGCTTTCACATACCAAATACATGGAGCTGTTACTACACAAATATCGTACAGGTGGGCTCTCCCATACTTGCAAACCACAGATGGTTTCAGCAGTGTTTGCCTCTCACATTTGCCAGTGATTCACATATTCAGGCACCTGGGACTGGCAAATCTGGCTATCCCACATACCCTTTTAGTAGTGTAATCCTCAAGTGCCAAAGGGCAGAGGAGAAATCAGCTCACACCTAATGGTGAACCAGCCTTCTCCCATGTCTCACCATTTGCGGTGCTGTGTTTGATAACACACACACCCCTCAGCTGGGGACAGAGGCACCAGGAGTGCTGGTAAGACCTGACCCTGCCCTGCTCACAGGAGGGCTGACAGTGACCGCCTCCAGGGTACAGGGCAGGCAAAAGCAGAGGAGACCCACAGGACATTTGTTAAGGCAGCCAGCCCTTCACTCTCCTACCAGCTCAGTCAGACCCCAAATGCAGTTCCATCACCTCTGGAAAGGGGGCTTGATGCCCCACCTTGGTCATCACCAAAGAGGAACCACTGGGGATGCACTTCTCTGTCCCTACGAGGGGCACCAAGGAAACATCCCAGTTTAGTCCTGCCCTCTCCTCCCTCATTCCTTTGATTCAACTACCTAGCAATTCCCTGTTAAGATTTAGGAGGCATCATTCAAAAGCGACTGAGGGCAAAGTGAGAAAGAGATTAGAGAGACGGGCAGGATTCACTCTGGTATGAGCCAGAGAGAGGAGAGAGAGAGCTACATTGAGGTATCCCCACCGGTGAGAAAGATACAGCCACAGCCTTTGTTCCCTGTCCCTCTGCACAACATCCCCTGCTCACCACACACCCATGTGCTGCCCTGAGTTACTTCTCATTCTACATGAGCTACGCTGTGGAGGATCAGCTGGATACTGCCAAAGAGCAGTTAAAATAAGAGCACCCCATCAGGCTACTCCAGAAAATGCTGGAGGAATAATTAGGCTCCGACACATTTTGTGCAACAGGTACTCTTTTATTTTCCACCACTGCATTATGGATCTTTCCGGGAGGCAAACCTATTTGTGTCAGGCTCCCACCCAGGCTGTTAAGCCCTGGGGAAATGCGAGAGAAAGGAAATCATTGTGGCAGTGCAAAATGGCACGTTATAGATGGGACACTGACAATATGTACACACTGCTTCGGCACACAGCACAATCATCCTCAAATGCAGTGGCTTCACTGGCTGAGTGTACTTCATTTTTTTTAATAGTTGAGCTGAGAAATACCATGGTGGGCTGCCTACTGCATGGGCTAATCATCTACAAAGAGCCACGTTAGAGTCATATATTTGCTAACTATATTTCTGTTGTCAACAGCCTGTAGTTAGCAATCCATTCTGGGGAGGAGAGAACTCACTTTCTTCTCATTTAAAAACAAATCAGAACAACTGAAAAAAATAATCCTGTCAGGGGCCTGAAACCAGTGTCTTTAATCCCAAGGGCAATATACACAAGACAGACGATAAATGCTGTGGAAGGAATAGAGCATTTGCCTGACAAATTTCAACCTGTAGTGAATTTTTATATCCAATTTGAAAGCCTCACAAAAAACCTCCATGTTTGCGGTGGAAACCATGACATACCCCAAGTGTAAGGGAGATAGCACATGCCGCCGTACTGCCAGATTGCTTTTCTCTCCCTCTGCTTCTTTCACAAGCTATCCCACTAACTCGATATAACACTTAACTGACAGTGTCCTACTTGGGAAAGGACCACTGCTCCCACAATATATAGTATTAGCTATAAGCAGGCACTGTAAAAATAGGGCTACTTGGAAATTATCTGAGATTGCTCTTGCTATTCCCAAATGCTCATGTTTCTCATATCTGCAGCTTATCCCAGTTCCTAGGGTCTCTAAACTGTCATGCTTGGAGGAACCTCACAGCAAGTTTCTGAAAATAAACCCTTTCAAATGGTGGTTTATTATTTTCCCTTGGCATAGCGCAGAAATGCCTAAACAGCGGCAGCTTGCGTAGCCTGCAGTGAGCTGAAGTGGGTGACTCCAAGGCGGAGACAGTGCACAGAAATCTGATGTATTAAACCTGACATGTGAAGGACAAATATAAATTTGCCAGCCATAATTACTGCTGAAGCACGTGCTGCCTGGTTCGATGATGTCCCTTTGACCCAGCAGGCTCTTGCGACTCGGTGCAGCTTTCGAGCTCCAAATTTCTGTTCAAATAGGGAAAACGAATTACTGCTTTTGTGACTCCAGAAGTATCTGTTTAAATCAGCTTTCCCTTGATGCTTCTGGCAGGGTGCAGGTGTCTCCTCCTGAAGCATGGCATAGTCCCTTGGGATGGGGATGTTGATGGCTGCAGCGTTGTGTTGGGACAGGCAAGTCAGTGACCCAGCAATCACACCCCTGCCCTCAGCCCCTGCAGTGGGGAGGCATTGCCTGCATTGTTCTGGGGGAGCATCTTCTCAGCAGCAGCTTCCCAAAAGCCAAACTGAAGGACTGCTCACTTTTAGGAAAGTCCTGCCACAGCCCCCTCTCTGCCTCTCAGCTCTATCATGCACCTCTGTGCACTCAGAATCACTGAATCGCAGATGGGTTGAGGCTGAAAGGAACCTCTGGGTGTCATCTGGTCTAACACTCCTGGTCCAGCAGGGCCACCTACAGCCACTTGCGACAGACCATGGCCTGAAGGCTTTTGAGTATCACCAAGGATGAAGACTCCACAACCTCTCTGGGCAAGCTGTGCCAGGGCTCAGCCACCCTCAGAGTGAAAAAGTGTTTCCTGATGTTCAGAGGGAACCTCCTGTGTTTCAGTTTGCGCCCATTGCCTCTGGTCCTGTCACTGGGCACCTCTGAAAGGATCCTGGCTCTGTCCTCTTTGAGCCCTTCCTCCAGGTATTTCTATACCTTGATAAGCTTTCTTCCCTGAGCCTTCTGTTCCCCAGGCTGAAATGTCCCAGCTCTCTCAGCCCTTCCTCCTAAAAGAGATGCTCTAGCCCATCATCTCTGTAGCCCTTCATTGGTCTTTCTTCAGTATGTCCATGATTCTCTTGTATTGGGAAGCACTCCAGATGTGGTTTCACCAGTGCTGACGAGAGGGGAAGGATCAGCGCCCTCAAGCCGCTGCAACACTCCTGATCATGCAGCCTGGGATATCATTAGTCTTTTCTGTGGCAAGGATGCATGACTTCGTGTCTTTTAGGACATCCCAGGTCCTTTTCTGCCAAGCTGCTCGCCAGGTGGGCAGCCCCCAGCATGTACTGGTGCCTGAGTTTGTTCCTTCCCAGGTGTAGGACTTTGCACTTCTTGTTGAGCTTCATAAGGTTCCTGTCAACCTGTTTCTACAGCCTGTTGAGGTCCATCTGGATGGCAGCACAACCCTCTGATGTATCAGCCACTCCTGCCATCTGATGTCATCTGCAGACTTGCTGAGGGTAGGTTCTGTCCCATCATCCAGATCATTACTGAAGATGTTGGACAGGATCAAATCCATAGGTACACCACCAATCACTGGCCTCCAGCTAGACTTTGTGCCACTGATCACCACCTTCTGGGCCTGGGCATTCAGAGAGTTTCCAACCCACCTCAGCAGCTTGTCTGTGAGGATCTTACGAAAGACGCTATCTAAGGCCTTCCTAAAATCCACGCTGACAATGTCCACTGCTCTCCTTTCATCTGCCAGGCTTGCTGCTTGTACAGTAGGTCAGCTTCCCACAGGGAAGGCAAACTGCAAGTGGGTTGAGAGTCTAAGAAAGTTTAAATTAAAATGGTATTAGGGAAAAACTGGACTTACTCTAGGGATCTGTCTTACATCAGAGCTCCTGAGATTTACTATACCTTGACCTCCATGGTCTTCACACACATGGTGCATCCACATGTTTACTTTAGGAGTGAGATAGTAAGAAGAATGCAGACTCACGCTATCATTAAAAGACTTCTTAGACTTCAAAAATAAAGTGCATGATTTTCCTATGGGAAAAAAATATTTTAAACAATTTTTCCTGTCATTAAATATCCCATTTAAATGATTATTTAGTATCATTTTCAATCAAAACATTATATTCGCCAACAAAGCAAGGAAAAATGAGCTGTTTTGAGAACATAGAGCTAAACAAAACAAACAAGAGAGCTGGTACTTTACAGTAAATTTTAAAAACCATGCATTTTGTTTTCCCAGCAATCGATACACCAATGATAACAAGAGGAAAAGGATACCAATTAAATGTAATTGCCAGCCCTGCTTCCCTCAAAACCCGAAACAAAAAGCACTCAGTGTCAGCCTGATAAAATATTTGCTCCTTTCCCAGTCAAGTGCTTTATTAAACAGTCCTTAAAGCGTCTCAGTTCTTACAAAGGATTTCCAAGTTTGATGTCAGTGAAACGACTTCAAAGCCTCATTAGCTCCCCGGCGGAGGTTTGTTCTCTGCTCAGAGACACTATTTTGTCCTGACCCTCTCCACTGATCCCAGGCTCAGATATTTTTACTGCATTCATTTGATCTTTTCCGACATCCAGATGAGGGTTGGTATCAGTGTGGCAAAGTCCACCATTCATTGCCCATCCCTTCTTGCTTATGTTAATCTCTTTTGCTCCTGCTTACAAGGGACAGGGAACCCTCACAGATGAGTTACCAAGTCTCAGCCAACAGGTTGGTGAAGAAAAGTTAAAAATCAGTTTTTAAACTGCTACAGCACTTTTGCAGTGAAACATCCGACTTTGCCCTGTTATACCAACATGGTTTCAACTGCTTCAGCTGTCTTCCGACTATCCACACAAGCAAAACACACCAGAGTACACCTCGAGGTAAACTAGCTTCACCAGCTCAAAACCCATACACAAAGTGAGGTGCCACCAGAATCACAAATGCCTTGAGAGCCCCAGCCACTGAGACATGCTGCAAACCTTTTCCTTTCCCCTCCTTGTGGGATGCCAGCTTCAGTTAAAAAATGCTTTTTCTTGGTGCGGACAAGGACAGAATAGGGCAAATTTCAGCACCTTCAGCTTGACTTGCTTTCTAGGTTTTCTTGAGACAGAATGGAAGAACAAGCAAAAACCAGTTTTACTGTATTTTAAGGCCATGGGGGTTAGAATAGCAAATCCTGACATTTTTGTAACTCATCTTGGATCAACTGAAAGCGAAATTTTCACATAACCTCCCATCGTTCTAATATAGTCTGGCTTAAATAAATAAATAATGAGCAGAAAATCAAAACAAAGAAGAAAAAAGGAACCTTCCAATCTGCAGATCCTTTTTGGTGAGGTACAAACGCTCCTAAGACCACAGCTAAGGACATGCTTGCGATTAACCATATGCACATGTGCCACCCAGCTTGCCACGGTGGGCTGAAAGGGCAAACCCCTTCTCCCATCTGTAGCTCTGATGGCTCTCAGTGGCACAGATATTGTCACAAATTACATGATTTAGGGACGGGTAAAAGAGCTGGGGACCAAAACCAGACTCATCAGCTTCTCTCCTCTTGTGGGACAGGGTCTCACTTGGGAGCATGGGCAGATATGAAGGCACAAGAGTATTGGGGTGCTGCTTGGGGAGCAAAAGGGCAGAGGAGTCTTCCCTCCCCTGGTGCAAAATGCAGGTATTAATACTTAATCCTACCCAGCAGCATGAGTAACCAAATGCTCCTTCAGCTTGCCACTTCAAGATCAAGTTTTATGTTCGTGGCTTCAAATTTATTACACTGACTCTCCCTCTCTCCCTCCCCATCACTTTGATAAACCAAGCCCAACATTTCATCAGCTACATGATGGCACTAATCCTCAGCAGAAAGTACGCCCATGTCAGATTTCAAGCGTGCCCTACCCTTGCACCACCCTATCTAAAAATGTGTGGATGGAAAAAACTTCCAAAGAAAACCAGCCCTGTATTTTCATCACTGCAAAATTTGTCAGCAGCTGCAGGGATTCTGTTCAAAAGAGCCAGAAAAATGTAAGACTGCTGTGATGTAAGGAAACATGCAGCATTTTTTTCTTTGAATTTCACATCTTTTTACGCACTCACTTTCATCACACTGTCTGTATCAAGTGTCTCCTGGTTTGACTTTGAGGGGCAGAGAAATGACCTCTTCTCTGCGTCGTGCTGTGATGCACGAGATGTCAGCCTTCTGATTGAATTCAGAATAACGCCAGCATGAGACGCAGTGTGACAGGGCTGATGGATGTAATGAGAAGACCTCGAGACTTTTCAGTATGTTTTCACCCACAAAGACCAATTTTGCCCTCCTAGAAGCCCCCTACGCTGAACTGTGAAAGACAGATGCCTCTGACCACAAAGTAATATCTAAATAAGAGAAAATACTGAAAATCTGTCTTGTTGCATCTCAGCGCCGCTGAGGTTACTGCTCTTCAGTTAACTAGTCCAGGCTACCCGTAATACCTACAAACACGCCCGCATGCACATGCATACACGCAATTACTTTTCTAGTGCCTTTTGCCTCATCCATCCAACCGTGAGGTCCTCTGGGCAGCAATCATTTTGGTACGTGATCAGCACAAAGCACAGATCTTGGCTTGGATTCCAGTTACTGCTGCAATCCAGATTACCCATCACTGTGGGCACACACACACACTCGCTATGGTGGCACAGGACTGCCTTCCCTCTGGTCACTACCTGCAGTTGCATTTCTCCAGCATGCATTTCCCTTCCATTTCATCAAGGTCTACCACACTTCTCTGGTGCCAGAGCACTTACAGTCTGCCTAAGCGTGAATGTTCATGTCTGGATTTTGCTAATTTGATGCTCTATGAACAGAGATCTTCCAGTCAGTTCAAAGGAGTCTTCTCCAGCAAGGTATCCTGGCTCCAACTGATCTGCTGCTCACACTGCAGAGGTGAGACTATTTTAAACTGTGCCCAGACTACACAAAAAGGTAATAATGCTCTTTGTCATCAGGGATCCAGGCTCCAAGTACTCAGAAAAGAAGGGATATATTTCAGGAAATGCAGGCAGGGCAACCAGCACCATAAAAACAGCACTGCCATTGCAGGTAAAAGTAAATATTGTTTACCCAATCAGGCAACACGAACGTATTTCACAGATGCATATTGCAAGAGGAAACAAGGTTGGTCCTGCCCATGTTTCTCCATCAAACCTCTGGAGAGCGCATACATCATGATAGATACAGTATACCAAATTTTGTTACTATCACCTCCCCTCTCTTAATGACGGTCGCCTGGTTCCAGAAGAGGAGTGCGCTGCCATAGCATATAGAGCCCCTGACATATTTACTGCAGCATTTTTCACCAGCAATTTCCGCTGCGATGTGTGCTATTACGTGTTCAGAAGAACTTAGGGAAACTGCAGGATGCAGAACGACAATTACATCTTTCCCAGATGAGACTACTACGTTAATGGATCGGCGTCATCCATCACCATAGATTGTAAGTCCTCTGGGGAATGTCACCAGGCCACTCTAATAAATCTGACTGGGAGATTTCATATTTGGCTGCTTAGCTCAGCCTTAGGAAGCAGTTTAACAACACATTCTGCAGTGTAACTATGGCTCAGCTCTCTTGGTGAGGTGAAGTTGCTCTACAGCCATGAAACTGGATGCAGGAGGTCTGGCACATCAGCATGGAAGGGCACACAGCGCTGCATCCTGGCATTAATTAATTAATTAATTAATAATTACTTCCTCACACGTTCAGCTCTTCAAAGAACTGAATTTCAGTATGCAGATTGTGGACTGCGAAGGAAGAAAGCTGACTGTGCAGCTTCACTCCTTTACCAGCGACAACAAAGAAAAGGAAATCAAAAATAAAGAAGAACAGAACTAACAGATAGAAATCCACACCTGCCCGCAGACCGGTACAGCTCTGAAGTAAATTTTTTTGCTGTCAATCTTCTTGATTCTTCAGGCCACCTCAGAAGGCAGAGCAGACTGCCATGGAAATGTAAGGTGATGCTCTATTAGGGAAGAACATACTTCTTACAGGCTCTTCCTTCAGGAAAGCCAAACAAATAACCCACAAATAAAATCCTGCATGGCTGTACCATGTCCTATCTTATCCTTGTAATAACAGGAGAATAGGACCTGAGGCTGTCTCCCTTCGCCTCCCCCACTAATGCTAATACGGGAGCAGTGTAAGAGCAGGCTGAGGGGAAGGTCAGCCCCATCGAAGCCCTTTTGGGAGACAGCTTAAAGCGAGGGGGTCTGAGGGCACTTTCGTCTCTCCTGCTTTGTGTACATTCTGTTTCAGGCAACAATATATTTTCCTGACAAGCCATTCATGTAGCTGGAACTAAGTGTTTCCTTGTGCATTTCTGGGGGTGGGGATCTGCCAACACATCCCTGCTCCCAGGCTTAACCATTTTGAGTCCTCTCTTCCCTTAGGGATCAGCTTTCAACACCCACCCCATCGCACCCCATGCCTGCCTCAATGCCACGGGTGACGCATGTGGTCTCCTCCCTCCCCCCTAGGTACCCAATGCGAAGGCATCAACATCAATGACTGTTCCCACCAGGATGAGGCCACCACCAGATGTGCCCCCCAAAATAGGGAGAGCTTTGAACTGCCACCCATGCGTATCAAATCCTCCCCATGCCCACACACCA
>WEIS01019463.1:987-11019 GCA_013389965.1 Todus mexicanus | reverse complement strand
CAAAACAAACAAAAAAAGAGAAACCAAACCAAACAGAAAAAGGAAATGAACCAAAATTGTCAGACTTTTTTGCAATATGGTGGGAATATAAAGCACACCTTAGAGGTGGCAGCAGTATATTTGACCTTTAATTCTCCTCCTCCATTTCCCTCAGTCCATGAAAGGAAAGGATACCTGTTCTTCCTACAGCATTGAACATGTTGTAGAAGTTGTTGGACAGTAAACTCGCTCTCACACACATGACGTGATCTAGTAAGGCCATGATAGCACTAGTTTAAAAGTTTAAATAAAAGCCAACATGATGAAAGTGCTTAAAAAGTGGTGATAAACTATGACTGAGTCAGAGCTGCTTCTTGAACCACTGCAGCAAAAGCACCAAGGCTCTGTGGAGGAAAGTTCCTTCTTAATTCTTCGGGCTTTTTAGCCTGAGGTAGAAGCAGATGTTTGAGGATGTTTGAGTCTAGTTAAATAATTGAGTATAGTTTAAAAGTAATTTTCTCTATGCCTTTCTCCATCTCCCCAACCAAAATAGATCTTTGTGGATTTTCCTCCTATTAACCAAGTTTTTCTGGAGATTGGATTCAACGCAGTAGTTAATTGCTGAATTTATTAAATGTTAATGCACTATTTATCTGAAAAAGAAGTTCTCCAGACAACTATTAAGGTCTGGAGAGGGCATTTTCTCATTGTATAGGAGGTAAATGTCAATTTGAATCAATATTTAGTGTTCAGTGGCAGGATCCCAGGAGGTATGTGAGTTATTGATAAGTGGGTTTAGATGTCTTTGTTTAAAGTGTTTTGTTATTTGTATCTCTGAGTCTCCCCAAAGCAGTAAATTGTCAGACTTGGTTTAAGTATTGGTAGTTCTGCTGTCAAATCTACTGAATTGGGTTGTGTGGCTCCTAAAACGTATTTGAAAAGCCTTCACACCTTCCTGTGGTGCTGCTTGGAGCCTTTGTCAGAAACAACATTTGTTGATTTGGCGTTGGCATTACAGTTGTAAAAGAAAAGAAACATCTCCTTGATACAAGAAATGTACGAGTGGAACGGGCTATTGCTGAATAACAGGAGAATATACCTACTAACAGAGATGAGGAATAGAATAGGCCTTTAACATATTACTAACACTAACCGCAAAGTTTCAAAACTGATTTGCTTGCGTGATTTGAAGAATGTTTAGAACAAATTGTATTGTAAACTACCCCTGAAGCCTGAGGATAAGGAAGAAGAACTGGACACACCTGACCCTGAAGGTAAGTGGTACTTGACAGCTCAGCTTCTATGCTAAAGGTGAAGATGACACCCTGAGGAAGACTCGGAGCCTTCATCCAAAAGACCACCAGAGGGGAGTTTCAGACCACTACCACTTTCTACTCTGCATGCGGAGAGCAGGCGTAGAGTGTGCTAATGAGTTTCCAGAGATGTAATGCATATGTATGAGAATTCCGGGAAATGTTATGAATATGCATGCAATAGTATGATAGAAGGAGCTTAAGTACCTATGATCAGCATGCATGTTAGGAGGAGTTATCCCCCATGCTGCCTGGCACCGTAATAGAATGCCTACTTAATAACACTCAGTTGTTACTGAGTTTTCTTCGTTTCATCCTAATGCTGGCTTTGTGGGAAGCTGCGATGCTGAAGTGATGGACTTGCAACCCAAATTTCTATAAGGCAGAAAAATCTACATTGAGAAAAAACATGCTGTTCTCATTGAAAGTCGCAAGCAGGTTTGGGACGTGACAAAACACAGGGGTTAGAGCAAATAATACGAATATGCATCTCCAGCTCTTTTCAGGTGTCAGTTGATGTTTAGGACAGGCGCTGACTTACTCTAGTAAGGCCATGATAACACTAATTCAAAAGTTTAATTAAAAGTCAACAAGATGAAAGTGCTTAAAAAGTGGTGATAAAACTATGACTGAGCCAGAGCTGCTTTTTGAACCACTGCAGCAAAAGCACCAAGGCTTTGCAGAGGGAAGTTCCTTCTTAGCTCTTTGGTCTGCTGAAATGAGGGATTGGTTTTGATGCTGCCAGTTGGCAGTGGCCTGGGACTCTGATGAGTGATTGAGGAGGCGGCAGATTCAGTGTCTGCCTAATGCTCTCTCAGGTGGTAGAACTGGGCTGGCAGGGAGCATGGTCCGAAGGCTTCATCTGGGAGCACTTTTCCATTCTTAGCTCTTGACTCCTGACCCAACCATCCTGTGGCTCTGAAAAGAAAGTCCACAGGGGACTGATTAAGCTCTCTGAATCAATGTCTTCCTTCAAATAGTGCAACTGGGAGACACCAGAGAGACTTCTGTTCTCAGTGGGTGGACGTATGTGGTCCTAATTCCTTAAGTGAGGCTCTGTGCAAGTCATATTGCAGCTGATTTTCCTTTGGGAGTGCATCAGTTCTGGTCACTACTTTGTGTGTGATGATGCTTTGGGTTGCACATTGGCTTAAATGTTCCCGGTCCCCACATGGTCTCTTAAAAAGCTAATTTCTGTCAGTGCCTGCTGGCAGTCCCACATCTGCAGACAAATTATTACTTGCTGTTACCATGCTGATCGCTCTCCAGGGGAATGACCATCACATCAAAGTTTCTGCTGAGTGCAGGATGTTTCCTGCTCCTGCTGCTTCTAACCCCAAAATGTTACTTTAAAAAAAAACGGGGAGATCTTTTCTTGTGTCATCATCCCAGCTGCATTGTCAACTCCACTCATGAAGACACTGAATAATTGATTTCTACCTCATTCAAAATCAAAGGCCAAGGAAAGTGTCATTGACGCTGGTAGATAATTTGACTCAAAATCCTTAGTGAGGCAGCAACCTCAAATAACTGTGAGACCAGAAGATGGGGGCCACCAATTCTGTAGTCCCTATGATCTTGTCAGCACTTGAAAGCTCCTGGGCTACAGGTACGGACTCAATTGGTGCACATGTGCTCCTGGGCTGGACTACACCAGTGCAAGAGTTCAAGTGGGACAGATGAACCAGTAAGCAAGTCATTGACAGACCATGCAGAGAGTTGAGCTTAATCACTGCTGGACAAACACCTTGTGAAGCTTTCTTGCTCTCTTACTACATAAACAAACAAAAATACTTTCTTATTTTTAAGAGCTGACAACTTGCCTTCACAGAGAGGAGAGGAAATGAAAAAAAACACAATTAAAAGAAACCCAAACAGTTTTACTTTCTAGCCAGAATCCTATGTTTCCTTAGGCTTTGCTCCAGAGCTTGCATGCTCTGTACTGTTAATAACACTGTTTTCCATGGAAGTTAGCTCCTTTGATATTTTTTCCTCTTTTAAAAAGTGCGACCTTCAGCTTTTGAGCTCTCGTAATCGCTATCAATCTGTCCAATATGGGAAAATAACGGAAGGTGCAAAATAATTACCTGATCTGGATGGCTTCAGTCTTTGATCCCAGTACTTTCTCTTTTAGAAACATCTGTCTGTCTGTCCCCCCTGTCCTTGGGGATGCTAACCCTGCCTGCAGGGTGGCTCCTGGGAGCACACAGCTCCTCCAGTGTGCATCCACTGCAGCCACCTGTAGAGACTTCTTGTTTTGAATTAGGTCTTCATGTCCTGCCCTTTCTGCTGTCTTTTTGACCTGCTCTATGTGTTCAGTAGCCACAGTCATCCTCTGGCTCAACCTCCCGTGGTCAAGAGCCCTCTTGGTGTCACACGTTCCCTGGGGCTGTGCCTAAGGTGTAGTGTTATTATTCAAAACCTCAGACTCCTTCAATGCAAGGTGATAGTCCTGTGATCAAAGCTGGCACTAAACTACCTTACATTTTCTTGTCTGCCTTGCAATTTCAGAGCAAATATGCTTTTAAACTCCAGACATTTGAGTGCTTGGAAGTTGATTTTTCAGCCCTTTTCAAGTAGTTTCACTCTATCGATATACTGCTCACAAAAAGTACTCTTTTTCACAAGGGTGTCCAGTGATAGGACAAAGGGAAATGGTTTTAAACTGAGGGAGAATTTGTTTGGACTGGATTGAAGTTCTTCAGAATGAGGATGGTGAGACTCCGGAATAGATTACCCAGAGATGCTGTAGATGATGTGGTGCTCAAGGCCAGCCTGGATGAGGCCTTGAGCAACCTGGTCTAGTTGAGAGGGAGGTGTCCCTGCCTGTGACAGGGGGCCTGGATTAGCTGATCTCTAAGGTCCCTTCCAACCTAAGCCCTTCTATGATTCTACGGTTGATTCTCCTGAGCAGGATCCTGACCAGTGTCTGTTCACTGAGTGTCCCTCTTTAGAAACACCTCATGTTATAATACGCTATGAAGTGAACAAATATTGAAGAGATAGCTGGAGACCACAAGAAAATTCCTCTCCTCCCGTCTTAGCAGTGTATACCATAAAACCATCTTTCCAGCACCTAACACTTGAGTAATTCTCTTTAATGCCCAAAAGCTTTGCTCACCTCCGCTTTGCTGGCTGACTGAGCTCACGCTGCCTGTGTCTCCTTCCAGGATGACAGCCAGGAAATTATTACAGTGCAATTTAAAGACCATGAAATACAGGATGAACAGATGGCAGGTCACGTCTCCTTCCCCTGAATAGCCTGTGTCACTGTGGCACTGCTTCAATGCATGCTGAGCCACGCTCACTAAGTCCAAAAAAGAAGCATCACCAGTGGAGAAGATGTCTGTCAAGGCAACATCCCAGCAGCACAGACCTTACGACTGTGACAAAGAATTTGGGCATTGGAAAGAAGCTTTAGAGACAACGAGCTTTAAATACCTGCTGCTAAGATAATCACAATAATCTGTCTACCAGGTTTTTCCTAATGTGCATTTTCTAATTCATTGTGGGAGGCAAAATCCTTTGACTGGTGGAATGAAGACGTGGCACTGTGACTATAATTTACATTGTTAAACAACTGGAAGGAGCAGCTATCAAAAGCTGGAAATCCTACCCAGAGCAGAATAGCTGCCTTTACAGATTTATTTATTTTTTCTTTTTTTTAAGATGAGAAATCAGTGTTTTCACAGAGAGGAATTCCTGATGCGAGGGATCCTCGACTTGCTGAAAGGGATTAAAAAAGCGAATGTCCCAGTTGCAGGATTTGCTGTGGTTCTGTTTTCCTCCTGGTCTTTTTGAGTCTGCCTTTGGTATTAAGGGATCTTATCCTCTAACTCTCACCTATTGCCCTGTGGATTGCTGTGTGTTGTGGGTACAAGGTACTGGAACAGCCATCATGGTCATTCCTGTTGCACAATGAGGGTGTTTTTGAGCCAATTGATTTCTCTTCTACCTAACTGGGAAACTCAAACAAGGCTCTCTTATGTGTTGACCCTTGGTGAGGCAGTCAAGATGATCCCTCTTATCCTTTCAGGATTAATTACAAACCACCTCTGCTCCTTTGAGCAGTGCTTGCTGAAGAGGGCGGTGTGTTACCTGTCAATCAGCAACACAACTGGGTAGATTTGATGCATAATTTTTACACTACAGTGTAAAAATTGTCATTATTCCTTTACTAGTAGTGGTACTAGAACAAAAGAAGGCTCTGGGATTCAGGAATTCCTTGGTACAATGGAGTTAGTAGTTTGATAGGAAAGGATCTTCTCAAAAAAAAAAAAAAAGAGAATGCTACATCTAAATGAGCCACTGACCTCTATTGGCAGGGCCAGCAGGTGAGGAATGTGTACCGAGAGAAGCACAGCTACCCAGGAATCAGTCCTTACACAGTGTATTATCAATTCAGCAAGATTATTGTTTCTCTTGCTTTCACACGCAAAGCCTCCTTTCCCTCTCTCCCCACCCCCAGGTGAGTGAGGGTGGCTCAGAGTGAAGGTGGGGAGCATGGAGCAACTTGTTAACCTGCTGAGTGGTAGCTCAGGACTTTGTTCCAGCAGCAGCACCTGGCTTGCACGAGACCTTCTCACACAGATTTGGGTAGTGCATGAAAAACACCTTTCCGGTGTTCCTCTTCAGGTGAAATCTGCTGTAATGTCACCCTGCTCCCACGTGAGTATGTCCGCGCCCTGCAGGGCCTGTGTTTGGCACCCTTGTTGACAAAGCCCTGTGAAAGGCAGATATTCACGGAGCTGGGACTTGCAACTCCCTGCTCCCCTCTGAAAACGGCCCTTTCAAGGACATTTTCAAGGCATGTTTGCAGAGGCTTGCATTGCTGCTTGCTGCTCATGCTGAGGAATAAATTGGATTTGACTATCTGCAGCTGCTTTTGGCACCTTTCACTAGTGCAGAAATTCCCATTGTGATCCGTGGAAAAAATAGCCACCAAAACCCCATCATTTTCTAAGAAATATTCCTGGGCAAAATGTCACCTTTCACATAGACTGGCTGAACTTAGCCAGCTGAATTGTTTATTCACCAGGGACCATTATAGCTTGCACTTTGCATTTCGAAGAATCGAATTTGCTAAATGGACCACTTCCCACTGACGGAGCCTGAGTTGTGCTATGCTATTTAATTTTTTAATTTTTTTTAATTTTTTTTTTTTTTGCAGCTGGAAGCCATTTTTGCTTGTATCAGAGAGAGCTTCTTATTCCTCTCGAATCTGGCTTAGTGTTTCTCGAGGGATGGAGGAAAGCTTGCTAATAGCTTTCCAACCCACTTTAGTCTCTCTCTTCATAACACAAACTCTCAGCAAAACAGACTAAAGCAAGGTCTTTGTCCTGGACGACTTTTTGCTAAATAAGTTAGCAATGCTCTAGTTAGCAAAATCTCCTATCCCCTGCGGATGTGTTCAAACTTACTGGTACACAGCAGAGGGACCGCAACAAAGAGAATGTGAGAAATGTTAAGAGGGGACTCGTGTCACGTTTAAATTGTAATGCAGCCAATACCCAACATGCACACTCAGACATGCCAGGGAGAAATATTTTGACCTAAATCAGAAAAATCTGCCACTTTCTTGCACAGATTCTGAAACTGGCCCCTCTTTTTCTCTCTCACAGACTGACAGCAGAACAAGCTGTCCACCTTCAGAGAATGAGGTGACTTTGCTTTTCAAGAAGAACATCTGTTTCTTCTACGTGCAATTTATTAACAACTGTGTTTTCCACAGCAATCTTAGCTCCTAAAAATACATATCCTAGGCTTTGTTAGGTCTTGGGGTTTTTTAAAGACTTCTGTGGAAGTTGTATGGTCTAGGGTCATGCAAAAGGAAGCAGGTACATGCGAAAACTTATAAATTCTTCCAGACTAGACTTTTTTTTTTTTTTTAAAATACTTCTTATTCCTGTCATACAGTGAAATGACTCGAGATGACATACTGGACTCTGACAGGCATCTCATCTTGTATTGAAGCTAGTGACAGTCTGAAAGAAATTGCTCTTCTGAGTCAACAGCCAGCTTCTCCAATTGTGTTTATCTTCAGTGCTAATTTCATTTCTTTGCTCAGTTTTCTTGGAATCTGAGCACACACAGTGACCTGATAAATAACCGAGGCCAACAATAAAGATAAGGGAAAGCTCTACACTTCAGAGGTTCAAGCTAGCCTCCGAATCATGCTTGCCCTAATGGAGAACAAATTCAACACTACCAAAAGTCAAATGAATGTTTAGTCACCTGAGAAAATACCATTATAAGCTGAAATGAGCTTTCATTATTTTTTCCATTTTATTTGTTTAATTTCTCTTTGGTTTCTTCTACAAAACTAAAAATAGTGGCATTAGTCACAGGGTACTTTAGAGGCACCCTCAAGGCAGAAGCAAGGTTCTAAGGTAAATCAGAGCTGGTGGCTCTTAAAATGGATGAAATCACTTACATTAAGCCTTCAGGATGCATATTTTCATTTACTTGATTTATTCCTATTGTTTAAGCTGTGATGCAAAGTGGCGCAGACGCGATGGAGCCAGGCTGATGAGGAGCTTTATAGCGAGCTGTCAGGGCAGAAAATCCCATTGCGAAGGGACCTTTTGTGCAGGGCTGTTTACTAGGACGGTGCAGCAGAAAGCTAAGTGAATGATTTACAAGGAAAAAAGAAAGGAAAGAAAGAAGGCACATAGGAAAATAGGTGAATTATTGGACATGCTGTTAGGCATCCAAGCTTTGGACTACCTGGTGCAAGTAGCTGCAGGATTGGGCAGAGTCAGTCCTGTTTCTGGAAATGAAGCGGTGCTTCCCATCTGGAGGTGAGGAGGGTGTCTCAGTCCCTCATCCTTCTCTGCCAGTTTGTCTCCAGAGGCTTCCCCTTCCCACATGAGCTGATCCCTTCTCCATCCAATTTGGGAGATGCTGGTGACTTGTATCCTGATTACATCGATAAGCTTCCCTCTGCTTTCTTACACGCTTTGAGTGTGTGAATGCAAAGGCTGGTAGCTGTCTCATGCAATATTCCTGACATCCAAACCTGGTTTTTTTGAGGTCCAAAAGGTGGTTAATAATCTTTTTTTCTGTCATTGCTGATGTCCTCAGGTCACATTCCCATGTCATTGTATCACTGGCATCCTAGAAAGAACATCCTGGATCAGGCAGGCATCTCGGCAATAACAAGGTGTTTTATTGATAGATGTGCTGCCTTCTGAAGAAATAATGGAACCAGCAGGGCCAAATACTGCTTTAATAGCATGTCCAGGACTTCCTCTTGCAATTTATGCCTTGGAAACTCCATAAATCACATTTGTTTTGCAAAGCACTGAAAGACAGTAAGGAGTTACTGTGGAGGTAGATATTAGCATGGACTGGGGAAGAGTGGAGAACCTTTTACATGTTCCACTGTGTCGCTGTACAATCTCAGCACTGTCTTACCTCACTTGATATATATTTTGTTACTATGAGCGTAAGAGTCTTAATTGGTTACGGGAACTTTTCTACTTAGTTTAAGTGCAGTTCATTAAGAGCAGCTACGTAGCTTAGGTCGACATGCGAAGGATGAAATGTTTTCTGTTCTGTGCGTGTCAATTATTTATTATAGAAATCTCTTTTTAATGAAACTTCATCTGATTTGTGTTTGTGATGGCAAAAGCTATTCTGAATGCCTTGCACGTGAATGTAGTTCATGGAAAAGGGTGGACACATCAGTAATTCCTTCGAGTTTCTATGCTACAGAAACATATGTACACCATAACAAAGCTGTCAGCGAGTTGCAGTGAAGCTGATTTACCACTTACACTGATTATTTTTTTTTTTCACCCATGTAAGATAGTGTGTGTTACACCGTAAGCTACATTGAAGGAGCTTACTGAAGGTTGCCTTACTGTATTTTGTGGCTTTTGTTTGGCCACTTGTCCCGCCTTTGTAATGGGAATTCTTTGGGTGCAATTTTCCTGTAAATTTCAAATGCAAAATCCCCAGATAAAAATCCTTTGCTCATTTCCACAAAATCAAAATGTTTTCAGTAGAAAATTATGATTTTTGTCAAAATTGTTTTCTTTTCAGAAATAAAAACAACACTTCAGGTGATACTGTGGTTCGTTTCAATATTAACACAAGCTGCCGGAGGTGGTATGTTCCTGGCGATGGATGGGTCCCTTCTCCTTCATTGACTGGGTTTCCAACACATGTATGGCTCCCCTGGTACTGGGATATTTCTCTTCATGTGGAGCTTGGGGATTTCTGTGTCAATGATGTATCCAGGAGACGCAGCCCTGTGGTGAAGGGCAGGCTGGAGAGGATACTGGAAGCAGGAGGTATGCAGGGGATAGGCACAGCCATGGGCAGTTTCCAATCAGGTAGGTCAGTATTTTTTTTTAAGTGAAGTCTTGTGCATTTTTCTTTTAAGGCATATCCCTTTCTTTCATTCACTTTGGAATGATAACAAATAGGAATTTATCAGATATCTTCATTTTTGGCCAGCTGTATACAGAGGTCAGCAAGGGTTTAGTTTCTCTCACAGTTTCCCCTATCAAGGGCTCAAAAACAGCTCCTTGAAAGCATGTCACTCTCTAGTCAAAAAACCCAGATTTAAGGACAAAAAGGACAAATTCTATTCTGGAGGAAGCGGGCTGGTGACTCACAATTGTAATGCCTTATTTATTCCGGGGCTAAACTTGGCCAACTGTTTATAAGTGCATACAACGCAACACATGTAACTGCTGTATATCTTGTTTGGCTATTGGAGGAGTGCTGCTCC
>WEIS01019462.1:0-36232 GCA_013389965.1 Todus mexicanus | reverse complement strand
CTATTAATTATTGCAGAACAGTTCTTACTGATAACTCCCCGGCAGTTTGTGCTGCTGTTCCGAAATTATAAAATGATATAGTTGGCAGAATGGGTACAGACATGTACAGTTAATTGGGTTTTTGCAGAAAGAAATTACACAGTATAATAATATGCCCGGGGTGCCATGGGAAGTACAATTTCTTATGACTTTAGTAAATAGGATTGGAAGAATATGAGCTCTGGATTATACATTGACTTGGAATTTATTCCAAAGCTGTGGAGGGTTTCAAACCCCTGTCACTGAGCACTGGCATCACAAAGTCATTGCTGCAAGGATCCATGCTGTTTTTTTCCCCAGCTCATTCCCTTAGGTAATGGGTTTAGCTTTATTGTCCCAAGGTCTCTGAACTGGATGGTTGCTCTCTGCCTGAAGTCGTGGGAATCCTGCAATTGTAAAACAAGTGGTGGGTTGGTGGCTAATGAGAGGTGAGCTGTGAGAGCCCAGAGCTTTGCTGGAGAGGACATGGCACTTCTGTTTCTCACCTCTTTTTTTAGGAAGCAGGATTGGATAGAAGTCGTTGAGAAACCTCCTCAACTTATAAGTGAGAAAGGCTGGTGAGAATGAATGTTTTTCGTTTCCTGTTAAATGCAAGTCTCAAAACCAAGGCTTTTTTTCTTTTCTTTAATTACTTTTTTTTTCTTTTTATTTTCCCCAACCTGAATGTGCTAGCTTGGGTCAACTTGAAAGATGTTACACAAACTGGGTAGTTTTGGTGTCTGTGAAAACTTGAACAACTTGAAGGAAATGTGGAGGATAAATGGAGATTGAAAGTTTATTTCTAGTAAGAAGCCATTTCCTTTGAAAAGAACAACTCCTCTCCCCAAAAGTAGCCAATCTTGTTTATTGCTTGCTACCTGCTGCCTTGGCTGGAAATGTCGATATTTTGATATCAGCCTCAGAACTTTGTTGTCTCACAAGCGCTACCAGCTGCAGCACAGCAGAGAGACTTTGACCCTGATTCCTGGTTCAGCTCCTGGCCTCCTGCATGCCTCTGAGACTGCAGCTCTGCTTTTCTCCGTTTCATCTTCTCAGCTGTCAAAAGGGGGTTGTAAACTTGACCATGTTAGTGAAGGGCTCAGAATCCCTCAGCAAGATGCTCTGGATGCAGGCAGCATGCTCATTTCTTCTGCTTAGATATACAGTCTGCAATCTCTTCCAGCTGTCTCCGCTAATCTCATTAAAGTTCTGGTTTTATGAGTTGGAGATTTGTAATTTTTTTCTTTATTATTTTCTTGCTGCTGCTGGTGATTTTCTGCATCAGCACTAATTCTTACAATTAAGATGATGGGTCTTGAACTGGTGTGTCAAAACAGCACAGCTGAAGCAGAAGAGTACTGGGAAGATCAACTTTAATCGGACAACAGAATGATTCCTGTTTAACTGGGTAGTTGGTAAGTCCTAGAACTGGATGGCTCACAGTGAAGTTTCTTCAAGGACAGGGTGTTGCAAAGAGTTTTGCACAAATGTTTAGTCACCACCGGTTGGGGTTTTTGATGGAAACTGTTTAATATGCAGCCTCTGTCATCATGACAGCTGTAGCTGAGGAGCTCTGAACCCTAGCAAATTTTTTCAGACTCATTTTTCTAGAAGCTGTACAAAAAAAAAAAAGAGAAAGAAACATAAATAAGATGATTTTAGTTTGAAGATCAGTTGAGCCCTCGAGTTGGTTGGAAATTCATTGATTCGAAGAGTCCTGGCTCTTTATTCCTCAGTCTCTTGGCATTACAAAGCCAGGTATGTTAAACCCCAATGGTATCTCAGTGGAGAAATCCCAAGTGCTGGTAACATTTGCAGCTACATGAACTGTGCATCTCCTCTGCAGCACGTGGAGCATGAAGGGCTCTGAGGCTGGAGCGGCACAGGGCTGTCCAAGCATCCCAGGAGCTTCTGATTCACTGTTTGCTCCCACTCCCAAGCTTAATGCTTAGTCTAGTTCTTACTCTTCCCTTTGCTTGCCATGCTTTGTGCTCCCCCAGCATCAGCCTGTGGCTGTGGTTGTAGTGACCATCGTATACATATACATATATTTCTGTACACCACATGTAAATCAGTCTTGCATTCCTTTGAAGGCCCCACTGGTCAGTGTAGCTGCTTTCCTAGACGGGTTTCTTTCTCCTCCATGTGCTCAGTGTAGGGCCACTCAGCCTGTGGTAACCAGACAGCTGCAGCCCTTAATATTTCAGTATATTCCAGCTGTAAACCAGCTGGTAGCATTCAGCCAACAAGTACATATTTTCCGTTTTGGACACTCAGGTTGCTGACTGCACCGTGAGGGAGGTGCTGTGAGGTTCTGAGGTGGCTGGGGATGCATGAGGGTTATGTTAAGATGTGTTGAGGGCTTGTTCGGCCCTTGGAAACCCTGGAGCTGAAGAAAGGGGTTCAGTTTTCAGGCTAACACAGGGAAGAGCCTAATTAGCTCTTGCTCTTTAAGGTTCTTATGTCTCTCTGGGTTAATAATGCTTCTTATTATGGGTTTGCACCTGAAACTCTCCTCCTCTGATTTTCTCCAACTTTCTGCAAAGGCTTTATGGGAGAAAAACACCTCCATGCATTCAGCGGGGCCTGATTAACTGGGATCTTTGAGGTAGGCCCGTGGGGAAGTGGGAGTATTTTCATTGTTTCCACAAGATGCCCTGTGACTCTGCAAACTGATCTGATGGCAGCTGGCCCATGGGGAGGTCTTGAAGTCTATCCTGCTTACAATGGCTGCTCTCCAGCTGCCTGGCTTGTAGGGTGCAAGAACCCTGGATTAATGACAATATTTTTATATTGCCTTAAATAAGCTTCTGTTCTTGACCAGAGCTTTGTAATTCATGACATCGGTATGTTAAATGCAGTATTTATTCACAGTGCTATGCAATCTTAGAATAATAACATTTGATGCTGGTTTTGATTAAAAGGTTCAAGATTCAAGAGCTGGAAGGATTTTGAGCCAGAGGGAATCAACCCTCCAGTGCTCAGATACCATATAGCATGAACCTGAGCTAATAGCTCATTTTCCAGTAACATTTCTAGTGCTGAAGCTACTGACTGTTGTGAGAAGACCACCAGAGAGGATAGCCCGATGGTGATCTGGCATGACAGCTCCTGTAGTCCTGTGGTATTTTGCTTTTGAGACAATATTCTCACTCTTTCTCCCTCCATATTAATGAAACCTCTGATTTAAACACTTCTGAAAGGTAAATATGTATATGCTTTAAGTGAAAAAGAGGAGTAGGTAGGTGGGTTGTGGGTGTTCTTTACACATGTGCTGCCCTCTGAAGGTCACTGAAGCAGAAGTTTGGTCCTCGGGTGCAACAGCTGGAATAGTGTAATGGCTTCATGAGGACGCTTTGGGCAAGCTAAGTGCTGCTAGGATCTCTGCCAGGATGGAGATGAGTATACATGAGACACTTGTGAATTGCTCAAAGAAATTAGTGGGTGGGAGGGGAAAGAGAAGGGGGGAGGTGTGGCTGCTTTTTTCTCCTGCACTCTCATACAGTGCAAGGCTGATGACTGGGAGCTATTGAAATGCTTATAATTGTCTCATTATGGACAGAAAATGTAATTAAAAGGGACAGCAATCTTTCTCCAAATGCGGAACACTGCAGTCTATCTTTGAAAGCAATTTTGGCTATTAGCACAGGTGGTAATGTCCCAGCAATTGAACCCAATCTAATTTCAGTGTCTAACCACTAAGGAGAAAAAATGAGCTCCCTTCCAGATGCCACCTGACAGCCGCTGTGTCTGGAGAGAGAAACGGGAGTGTGAAGCAGCTCACAGAGCTTGGGTGGGACCGGCAGCGCCAACACGGGAGCCCTTGAGCAGACAGGTGGGCACCCACCAAAGGACAGAGGCTGTTTTTGCCAGCACTGTTCTCCCCAGTACTGCCTTGCCCTGAGATGGAGCTATGATGGGTACGCAAAGCAGCACATGCTGCCATCTGCAGATGGCATCGAGTGCATGATGTTTGCTGGAGATGAGCAGTTCAGCCAAGTGTTCCCCAGGACAATAAGCAAATCAGTCACATCTTTGTCTTGTTTTGCTGAGATGTTAAAGCAACTCCTTGTCCTAGGAAAAGAAGGATGTTCCTTGAATCTGTCAGCAAAGTCGAGATGTGTATGAGAGAGATAGCTGGGTGAAAACATGAACCCTGTGTTTGACTTGGTATGGCTTTTTCTCTTCCTTGTTTGGACAGGGATGGCTTCAGATAGCTGTGTCCCTTCAGCGCAGAAAGGGAGATTCATCCAGCCTTGCAGTGAGCTGCCTGCTTGGGTGCAGAGCTAGTCCAGCACAGAGCTCTTTGGTGCTCTTCAAGACTTTCAGAAAGATGTTCAATTCTTCAGAGCTCTGAAAGTGCAAGAAATCTAGTTTCGCATTCCTCAGGCATTATGAGGTTGAACAAAACATTTCTGGTGAAGTAACCAGTAGGACTTGACTTCAACCCAGGGTGTATTTTCTTTGTAAGAAAATCTACAAAAGTCTCCTCTCTCCCTATATTGTTCATTTACTTGTGTTGCTTATTTTTCTGGGATCAAAGGCAGAGGAGCTGAAGTGCAGAAAGAAAATAATCTTCCTGCATCTTCCACACCCTGTGAAAAGTGGAGTAGTTAGAGTTACTGCAGGTAAAAGAAGTCAGTCCCCTGTGGCTTAGTGCTGGGTTGTGTGTCAGGAGGATTCTGGCTGTAGCAGAGTAGAGTGGCTGATCCAACCGAACCTTCTCATTGAGATATGGTGAGCACATCTCTGACAGTCAGAGGCCTCTGCTGAAAAATACCCACTGCTCCTTTGCTAGGTGCGAAATGACAGTTCAAGAAACCTTGCTCAGAAAAGCCTATGCATGAGGAAAACGTTACTAGGGGAACTCGTGGAAGGTACCGTCTTATGGTCCCTGGCCAAGAGCTCATCTGCAATGTGTCTTCGTGGTCTCAGTCTTCATGTCTCAACTTTGCAGCCTGGAGAGGGCAGGGTACCGTAGGAGATTGAAAGGAAGGAATTAACTAGAAAAGTAAAATAGCTAATTTTTTTGGTTCCGTCTCCTGAGACATGAAAGAAGATTTTTGCAGCTAATGAATTATTTCTGAAAACACTAGTAATAGCTGCAGGCAACATTAACTTCAAGTTTCCCAATGAGCAAGTATCACTTATGTACTGATTTAAAATTCTAATGTATTTTAATTTGCAGTAGCTCAACTCTAACGTGACTGGGGGTCTGGAAAGAGCCCAGAAGAAGTAGCCATGCTTCTGACAGTTTAGTAATCTCCTTAGATGCAGCAGTGGAAAACAGTGTCAGGATCCTATTGAAGCCTGGGACAACCAGTTATTTCAGTTGAAAGGCTCCAGAGCTCTTAGTTATTGCTGGGAGTTTCTGGTTGCTGCAAGCACAGTGGTGATTTGAAGCTAAGCAGAGAAATCAGTGGTGTCGTAGGTTAAAGAGCTCTACTGCTATTTAAAAATGCAGGGTGGGACCCCATCCCTTCTGAGCAATGCATTGAACTTTGGGAACACTGGGGTTTCTGCTTTGTTTTCAAAGAAACCCTACAGCCAAGCTGGAATTAATGTCCAGCCAGGAACATGGGCTGGGATACAGCAATCCACCCGTGTCTGATCCCCTCTTTGTCCCCAGATGGAAAGGTGATGAATTGAAGTCCCACCTCACACTGGAACTGAGGCTGGTGGCCGTTGGGGGCATGGGGAAGAGGGAAGGTGCTGCTCTGACTTAGTCTCCAGGCTTGGGTTGGCATCCCAGTGGCACTGCTCAGTGACTGAGGGATGTGTCATCCGAGAGAAAAAGAGAAACAGATGGTAGAGGGAGTTACAGTGGGAGGAAAACCCAATTAGAAGTCCCAGCATGGTTTGTGGTAGGGATATGGATCTTATACCTTGAGTAACAGCCAGGAAAAGAAAGGCACCCAGCATTTTCACCCAGGGTGGAGAAAATTCTTGTTTCAGGCAGAGAATGATATTGAAAAAGCTTTTGAAAGATTATTCTCTAAAGGAAGAGTGAATAAGAGAGATAGAATAGGGGAGATGGAGTTAATATGTCCACAATGCGGGCTCATGAGTCCAATATAGGGTTTTTTAAGTTCTCCTTCCTAGAATGATGCATAATACTTAAGACAGCAGCCTGGGAGTTGGAAGTTTGTAATCCCATGTCTGGGAATACCCCCAGCACCTCCTGGCACAAAAACTTTGGGGTCACCTGCACCTCTGTTTTGGCCATTCAGAAGTTAGTTTTCAGAAGCAGTGAGCGTTAGCATGAGCTGATGTCGGGCAGCTGGCACCTCTCAGCCTCAGTTGCTGTACAATTCCTCATCTGTGAAACAGTTCGTAACTTTTCATCGTGCACAGGGGCTAGGTACCAAGTGGGAGAGGTGGGTATGCTGGGAAGTTGGTCTGGTGTGATGAATGGCCTCTGATGCAGGCTGGGGTGAGGAGAGCCAAGCAGGGGCTGACAAACATTCCTGGTGTTGCAGGGCTCTGCTCAGTCCCCATGAGGAAAGACCTTGCGGTGTTGTTAGTGCACAGGGTAACAATTCTCCCTGCAAGGTGGCAAAGCAAGTGCGCAGTCTGAGTCCAGAAACTGTGAAAAGAAAGAACATTGAATGCTCTCAGCAAGGACTTGGGGGTGCTGTACTCAAAACCAGGCAGGACAGTGACTGTGGAAGGGAAACTCTTGGAATAGGGGCTCATTGGCAGCTCTGTGTGTCCAGAGGGGGATAAACCCACACCACTCCTGCCCATTTGTGCATCTGTTATTTAACTAGGAAAATGCAACCCCTGAACTTCAGAAAACACCCGAGCTGTGCTTTCCTGTGTGATTCTTGCACTGTCATGGCTTTGCTCATGCATTATGCTCGAGCGTGCCCGCCACAGCCTGCCCCCAGCCATGCCCAGCCGCCCGAGGAGCAGGCGAAGGCACGACTGCTGTGCTGGTACTTTCGAGCTTCCACAGGCTTGATGTGCTGTCAAAGCCATCTTTTCTTCCCATCCAGCTCTGCAGTCGGGAGTGGTGCTGCTTTGCAGGTGAACTGCACAGTGTGTACTGAAGCGTACTATTTATAGGAGGGCAAGGTGTCTGTTTAAGGAACGAGGTACATGTTCTGTGAGCAGGATGAGAAAGAGTGATTGAGTGAGAAAGAATGAGAAATTTCTGATTTTATTCCCTAACAAAATGGCTAGGGAATAAAGTCAGACACATCCTTCCTGAATAACATGAGGTGTGGAAGAATTAATGAATTTTTGTTTATTCTCTCTCACTGTGAGCATTTTTTTTCCCTCATGAAACTGTATTCCTGCCTGGTACTGCACTCTTAATTATCCTGCTGAATGCATTATATAGTTCTCAGATCACTAACTAATGTCAATAAAATACTCTTATGAAATAGATATGTGCTTTCTCCCCATTGAAGGGTGCTCAGGTACAAAAGGTCAGAGTTAAATATAGGACCAGAGCTCAGGCACTCTCAGGCCTCACCATACTGCTGAAGCCATCAAGTCATCCTAGAAGCTCCTGATAGCAACCTGGGTATAAATGACTGCCCATCTTTAAAGCTTTTCGTTCTACATAAAAAAGCCCAAGAAATGCTGTTTGGTGAGTTTGTTCTGGAACTCTGTGAGAGTATCAATTGCACAAACTATTCATGATGTAGGCATATATCAAGAAAACTGCAACACAGTATGGGATGCTTGGTGTCCTGGAAGTCTTTTAAGTACCCAAATATGTCTATAAAATCTTCCTACAGCTCTGGGTACGGTCCAGTCAGCAGAGTATGTCATCTCAGCTTCCATTCATCCACCCTGACACCAGAATACTAAAAGCATTGCCGAGAAACAGACACTTGCAAAATCCTTCCTTCACTTTCTCTTAATTTTGGTTATATAAATCCTGCATTTCCTGGAATAGAGGCTCTGAACTGCTGAACTCAGCCTGAAGTCAGCCCAGCTAACAAGCTCATTTGAGTTAATAGGAAATCAACTGTTCCTTTTTGCCGGATTCCCCAGGGAGCAGCTGGTGGTCTGCTTTCTCCACGCAGCCATCCTGCTCCACACTGAAATGCCTCAAAAATATTTGCGTGCTAGAAAATGTTAGTGGAAACCAATATTGCTGATGTGAAAAACAAATAAATAGAGCAAACCACACATTCTTCTGGTCAATTAGACCTTCGGACAGTGGTCAAATTTTTTGTGTACTATTAGGTAGCACTTAATAACCGTCTTCCAACAGCCTTATGGATTAGAATGGCTAAGCATAAAAAAAAATATCCAAATAGAACAAAATGGTATGAGAGCTGTGGTCACATTATTTGCAAGAAGCCAATATGTATGGAGTTTCTATAACGTATCAGACTAAGACTGAATTCCCTTACCTAGCCCAGCTGGTCAGCACTGGCTGTTTGGGGAAGGTGTAGTAGAAAAGCTACATGGGACTCTACATTTGTGGAAGAGAATGAATCGTTTTTGCTTTATCATTAGCCAAAAGATTTATATACTTTCTGATTTATTGACTCTTTTTCTTGCTTTGTGATTTTCTTTTTCGCTTAGTTACCATGTAGAGTGTTTAAACTCTTTGGAGCTCCTGGTACATCCAGGCTTTCTCTTTAGTGGAATGGACAGTGCACAGCTGGTCTGAGGCTGGAGAGCCACTGGGATCTTGAAGGTGGAATGGGGCCCTGTGGATGGCCCAGGGTAGTGCTTAGGTCCTAAAAACAAGCAGCTTGCACATTTGCATAATGATGCAAATGAGTGACCTGATCACAGTAGGAGTTCCATGTCTCTCCTGGTCCCTCATTAACTTTGTACAAGATTGGACATGAGCCATGAAGGCAGGATAAGAGGTCATCTTGCTGTACTTTAACTAAACCTTGAGAGAGAGAGAGGCACCCTCTTGGGATTTGTTTCCTGCATAATGTTACCTGAGGTGCCGTGCTGAGGATGCAGGGCACCAGCCTCTCAGGTGGGGTGGTAAACCCTGTGGTCTGCTCTTCTCCTTGGCAGGGCTGCAATTGCCTCTATGGCTCAACTAGACAGCTGGTCTCATCCATACTTGTGGTGGGGTCACCACAGTGAAATGTGGCACTCTCTCAACAGCCACACAAGCACAAAGTATTACCAGAGGCCCGGACGGGAAGCACACGCTTGTGTAGTGTAGGTGTTTGATAAGCTCTGCCTCAGACTCCTACGCTTTGGGGACTTCATTTTTTTTAGTGCTTTTTTGGCTTTACAGGTCTCATATGATTCAGAAAATAAAGCTTCCAATTTATTGTATCGTCTGCCTATTAAATCTGCCTGTAAAAAGGAGCAAAATTAGACCATGAGCATCTATGGGAATTAATTTTTGTTAAATAATAGAAATTTACTCTTTCTCATGCCTGGATCAATCTTCATCTCACTGCCCCCTAATGTTTGCCTCTCCACCATTTGGGAGAGTGCTAGAAGCTACATCACTGTGCAGTTAATTTTCAGACTAATTATCATTGAGACTTGAAAGCAGCATTTTACATTACGTATTTTTTTCTGTTCAGCTCATAGACCAATTTGTTTTAGCTTCAATTATTATTAACCACACATCTGCCAACATTATAGAAATGGCACCGGGTGTAGCAAACCATAAGCCTACCCTTAGATCAGAGATGTGGCTTCATTACTTAATTACATAGGGAATAAATTGGATGATGCAACGTTGTGCAAATTTGCTCTTATTTTCCAAAGCTAAGGTTAATGCCCAGTGCTTGTGTTTCTAACCAGAAGCCACAACCTTTCATTGCTGTGACACATTAGTCTCAGCTTCTGCCTGGGTGGTTGCAGATGATACTCTGGGGCAAAGTTACCTCTAAATGCTCTTGCTTGATGAATAGCAATGATGTCGCATCTCTTAGTAGCTCAATTTTCTTACGGAAAGTAGGAAGGAATGCAGGTGAGTAGAAAGAGGCAGTATGGAAGAACCTAATCCATATTTTACAAGCAGAGATTTTCCTACAAAAACCTTTGTAAATTATTTAAATTGTTACTGACTCTTTGGAACTTGCCAGAATATATTGAAAAGCTGAACCTTCCCTTGTGTTTATCTGTGCTGAAATGCCTAAACACCCTCCCTGGTTTTGGTGCCACAATACGATGTTACGTGGGAGCAGAAACATCCCGGGAGAAGGTAGTGACATCTCTAGGAGTGAGAGCCATGCTGCACCATCTCTACTTTCAGCAGCCCAACTCCCAGCACCACACGCCAAGGTAAACCCTGGAAAAACTCCCCTCGGGTTATTAAAGAGCGAATTCAAAGTAGCACAATAAAGAGCCCATGGCCAAACGAAGCAGGGCACGCACTCGCCAGATTGTTCCGTTGTACACGTTTAACATTGGTGTTTAATTATATGATGTAAAGTGAGACTTGGTGCTGTGAGGTCAGGTTGTGGAGGCAGCTGGTGCAGACCCAGCAAGGAGCGCCCACGCACCGGTGAGGGCTGCCTGTGCCGTGTTGTGTGTCCCCACAGCCGTGCTGTGCTTCTTGGGTCCCACAGCCCTGCAGGGTGATGGGGAAGAGCTGTATCAGCCACATGAGTGCTTGGGGGAGGTCACCGGGGCTCCTGTGTGCTGATGGGGTGTGTGCACCCCCTTGCCGGATACTTGTCTTTGATTGACCTTTGGGATTATTGTTTGTCGCCTGGCTCCGTGCGAGGTGGACATCGGCTTGCACTAGGTGTTTGGAAAACAGATATGGTGGTTTTGTATGTGGGTTAGAAGATGGTGTGTAACACAGGAAGGAACAAAAAGGTGCCTAGTTTAGCCTAAATAAGAAGAATCACAAGAAAAATCCATCCATCCAGATGCAAAGGAAGAGTTCACTAGGCTATTGCTGATGGAGCCAGAGAGGAGAGATTGGGGATGTGGCTGGAGGGGAGACTAGAAAAGTGAAAAAGCTTCTGCCTTTCATTAATCCGTATAAAGTCTGGCAAATGGTTTATGTTGTTGGCAAAAAAAGTAAATCTACTGATGTTGGCCCTGGTAATGTTTGGCAGCTGTTACCTGAAAGTAACAGTGAACTGGCCTGGGAAGGATCTGCCTTCTGCACCGAGTTTCTGTCTTGGAGTGTACTCTGACCTGCTGGTTAGTGCACTGACTTGGCATGCTGCTGGCTAACAGGGCTGAGAGGATGTGGGGAGAGGCTCTAGGCGAAGCAAAGCAAAGTTTTTGTAGTATATGTTAAGTAGGGCAAAACCATTTCATAGCTATAGACTTGGCACACAATAATGAACACAATGCCTCAGGAGATAGGCATTATTTTAATTGACTTGATAAAGTAAATCAATTCATAGAGAAAACCTCCTTGGACAGTCTAATTACAGATACTGGATTATAACTCAGGAGTTTGCATGCTCAGGCTGGCAGGCAAATAACGAGAAAAGTCATTAGCAGAAAGTGGAAGGGGAAGACATATGTTATAGGAATTTCTCCACTTTCTGGTTCTTCATTTGTAAACTTCCCTTCAAGTTCAGTGCCTTAATTTTATTAGATGTCATTGTTACTGCTTGTTAAGAAACACTCAACTGATCATTTAGATTATTTTAAAAAGATCTTACTAAACTGCAAATGAACACGAGTAAATGCAGAAATATGTCATTAAAATGTTGTGCATCAATTTCTGTGAGATTTATCCACTTGTGCATTTCACTTTCTGGTTTCCTTTTGCCAATGTGGTGCCTGTATAGAATAAGATGTGGTGGCTGTATAGAATAAGCTGTAGAACTGCTCGTTTAGTCTTTTTCATTTGATTCGTATGTGAAGGAGCCTCTGAGGGTGCGCAGAGTGCAGAAGTGCTCAAACAAGTGGTTTGTCTGGGTAGAAATGTGTGATATTGGTGCTTTTTACATTTTTAAATGGCCATAAATTTACATAAATCAGGGGGTTCAGATGGGAGCTTTGAAGACTCTTACAGAAACTGCATTCAGTATGAAAATGTTTTGATGTAATTGATTCCACTACTTTTGCTCTGATGACCTTGTTAATTTATCCAATGCACGGTTTCATCTAATGGAGAAGAAAACCACAACAGCTCTAGCAGAAAGCCAAAGTTTTGGCCTCAAGTAGCAGCAAAAGCAGCCTGTTTTTCTAGTTTTCACACCCAAAGCTCTTTGTCTCCAAACCTTGGCTGTTCTTCCATCAGTGTCTGGTTCTGCATCTGCACAACTGCACGACCGAGATGTGGCTTTCCAGGCGCTGTGTGTGACGGGAGCCCCTCATGTGCTGTGCACAGAGAAGCTGGGAGATGCCTCGGCCCCTGAGCCCAGCTGTGGCTACGGGAGGTGTGGGTAGGTTTTGTCCATGCCGGGTGAGTACTGAAGCCCACAGGTTTATGCACTGAATCCATCAGACTTAAACCAGGAGATGTCAAGCTCAGCACTGCTTTCCTGAATCACGGCCTCATCCGTGAGCAAATAACATATGTTTAAACCTGCTGTCAACTGCGATGAGCTAAAGCAGAAATTCAGTGCCAGCTGATGCTAGTTGTATTTTTGGCCAGTATATATGACCATGAAACAGAGCAAATAAAGGCTTTGGGTTTATCCATACCTTTTTATTTATTTCTGTAGTCTGTAGTAAGGGACCATTGCTTTAAAATCCTTAGACATTTGGACATATTTTACAAGACAGTACAGTTTCTGGATGTCACACATTGATCACAGTTTCATACTACTACATGCATATAAAGACACTGAATTTTTCTTTTTTTTTTTTTTTTTAAATAATTTGTTTACGGAAACAACTGGAGAGGTCAATAAACTTCAACAAAGAATGACTAAATCAAGTTACAAAAGATGTAAGACTCTAAGTACACTAGTATATGGCTAATGTTGCTGTATTCACCCCAAAGTGCCAGGTTATTGAAACATTGCTTAAAAGGGGAGAAAACATCTGCTGTGACGCATTGCCCCTTGGGTCGATCCAACGCAATCCAATGAAGAGATTGTGCAAGACGGGCAGGATCTGCTGGGCTGTCAGGCAGAGAGTGAAGCACGGCCCTTCATTACAGCCACGCTGACCTGATTTCCCCATTGCTTCCCCATTGCACAGGTTAAAAAAACCAGCTCAAATGCAAGGCAATAGAGAAACCTGTCACATTCTGCCTTTTCTCAAGCTGGGTCACAGTCGGTTTCAATTTCCAGAAACAAAAGCAATTTGACCTGCATGTACTAGCAGAGCCACAGGAAACGTACAGTTTTCCAGTTTTTATTTGTTGTTAAATATCACATTTTTCTTTTAAAGGGAACCCCAGAGCTTTCTTATGATTACGGATACTCTCCGCTGCCCTGTGGCAACGTCACTGGGAAGGGCTTGCCCAGGGCTCACGGGCCACTATACAGGTCCAGTGGCTAGCAGAGTTCTGCAGGTCCAGCAGCCACCCTGTGCTTTTGGAGAAGGAAGACCTGAGGCTGTTCCCCGACCTGGTGAAACGCTGAGGAGCAGCTGCAATGTGCAGCACAGCGATGGACTGCCCCGACATCCTTCCGTGGGCATGGAGTCATTATTAAACAGCACTTGCAATGGTGCCTCAGTAAGTGTTTTCTCCCCAGTCAGGAACTGCTTCACTGGCCTGATTAGAAAGCAGGATTCTGCTGCAGTAGGTTGGGGTGTATTTTTTGAATGCTAATCTAGGTGGAAAGCGAGTTTGGTTAGTAGCCTTTCTGATTGCAATATCATGGCTTCAAAGTTCAAAGTAACATGGAGATGCTGCTTTCTCCCACCCCCTCCCCACCAAATGCACCAGTGGGGAATGTTTAATTGCAAAAGCAGTTTTCTGCACTCATCACCAAAACGCCAGAAAGAATGGGGGGAAAAAAGTTGTTCTCTGTCTTTGCCACAGCCAACAAAACTGATAAAGAAAATAAATTCCGGTTGGTTGCACGAGCCAACATGTGGCTAATGGTGCTTAGAGGCAGTGAAACATAAGGGGAAGGAGAGGCATAAAGGGCAGAGCTCCTAAATGAAATACAGAGAGCAAAGAACTAATGAATCCTAAAATGATCTTAAATGTAGATTACCAATAGGACCAGAGGTTGTGACACAATCAAAGGTAACCAATGGCTCATCTGCCAGTAGTGTCCTCCCAGCATCAATAAATCCCTAGGCAAAGGGCTGAGAGCGTTGAGCCGTATGGCTGAGCTTGCATTTCTGCTGTGGAGACAGTCATCTGTGAGTTTGGGACCCCGCTTGCAGCATCAAGCCCACGAAGAATGAGCTGACACAGAGGGATACTCAGTCAAGGTTGGGATGATGTGATTATTGTCCTTTTGCCTTAAGGATTCCCTCTGTTCCTAGGCTTTCACCGACCTATTCCCTCACCTCACTGTTTTCCTTGTAGGTGCTGTGGACAGACACCTTCATCCCTGAGGTCATACAGAGCCTTGAGTTTTCCATTAGTTTTTAGAGTTATGGGTCCAAATTCTTTACTGGGCTAAACAAGGCATGGCTCCGTGGACCTCAATGGGCTTTTGCTTACATCAGCAAATAATTTGACATTTCATGCAAATTTGGCTCCTTGGCTCTAGTTTAGGTGGGTCTTTGTACATAGCCCAGCCTGATTATTATTTTTTGAAGGAGGTGTTGCTACAATCTTGAAAAGACTCCTTTAAAAATGTCAAAGGTTAATCCTTGTTCAGTCCTACAGAATACCAATAGTATTATTTCTAGTTAAAAAGAAAAAGGAAGCTTTCTCTTCTAAGCCTCTAGACTGAAAACTTCTTGTGCGATGAAGCCAGAATCAAGCAAAGCAAAATTCTGAGTAGTATTTACAGATATGAACACTTGTGGCACCCTACCATTGGTGTCAAAGGACACTTATTTGTGGCTTAGGTAACACCAGCAACAAAGGGGATACACACTCTGAATGCAGCCTTTCAGTTTTCCTAAGGTTTCCTTTGTCTGGCCAAGACAAAGTGTCAGTGCAAGAGCCTAAATCTGATCAGCATGGGGTGTGAAATACATGCTGGAAAATAAACATCTCTTCTTTGAAGGGCCGGTTGGTATTTCAGTCCTGGTGTGGGCTGTGAATTTACCTGCAGGGCGAATTTAAGACTAGTCTGACTAGAAGTTTCCTATGGTTCTGTTGACTGTGCTTAAACAAACTTATTGATATGGAAGGTGCCTTTTGAAGTGCTTATGTGATCGTTGGTAATAGATATAGTGGGCTATTGCATTAATTGCTTTCAAAAAACCCCAAAATCCCACCCAGTTTTAATACCTTCATGCTGGACTCGATGATCTTTAAAGGTCTTTTCCAACCTAAATGATTCTACGATTCTGTGTGTAAATGGGTCTTGCAGATACATAATCCCAGACCAAACTGTGTCTACTGGTTATGCTGCTCATTTGGGAGGTATCTGGACTTTGCAAAACACATGTTTTCCGAAATTAATTCTGTTTCGGGTTTATTGGCTAGTGTGGTGGGCATGTAAGAAAATCACAGAAGCAAACAAAAGGAAATGAGACCAAAACTCCATCTCTGGAGTCACTGGCCAGACTGCTGGGCAGATTCAAAAGGAAATGTTTGTGCAGAGCTACAGAGCTGCTCTGAAGCTCTTTGTCGTGCTAAACTTCAACAGGCCATGAGATAGCTTCAGGATGAACATTTATCTCATGGACTTTTTATTCAATTTATGTGATGGTAGAGCTATAAAGGAGCAAGGAAGATCATTAAGTAAGCAGGTACATGGATAGACTTTACCGTAACCAAATCCAAATCTGGTCCCTTTCTGGACGTGTACATTCAGGTTTTTCATTCCCCCTTAATTTTTTTCTCATTTCCTGATTTTATCTGGAACTGAAAATAGAAATTTCCAAACCCAGTGGGAAATGAAAGTCTTGACCCTTCTGTTTTAAGCTAGGAAAAGCTTCTCTGAAGGTGGGAGCTTTGCCTGAGCATCATCGGGTCACTGCCTTAAAAGAAGAGCATGAATTTCGATGCTTAGCCCAACTCCATCATAATTATTAGGACAGTTAGATTCAAATCCTGTCTCTTCTTTATGTTCTCAGCTTAATTGACACGAATCTGGAAAAACACTGAAGTCCAGGCTGTGGCTAACACTGAAGCCAGTGGCATTTGCTAACATTTGCACTGCCACAACTGAGGGCAGAGTCTGGCCTACTCTGTGTTTCTTGGAAGGAACATCTTAGCTTCCATAGCCCGTTCCTGGTTATTTTTAAGTACCACAAACAGGAAAAATACAAAAACATGACAACATCAGACAAACTCAGTGACCTTTTGCAGACGTACTTCCAGGAGGGATGTTGCAGGTGTTTTTCAGAACAAAAGAAAATAATGACAACAAAAAGGTTAGGGGATCAGCTATGTAAATGAACACCAGAAAGCATCTAATATATTATTCTGTAATACAAAAAGAAGAAATCTGACTTGATTGCCCTATTATAAATTTGCTAAAAATACAGATATATATTTATATTTTTATATATATATAATTATTTTTTTAAATCTGAACAGAAAAATAGACTACTCTGGAATGCATGAAAGTCACATGACTTTTCCATACATCAGATACTTATAAAGCCAACACAATGGCAAACAGGAGGTACAGAGGTAACTAGAACATCTGTACTTTATTCGAGAACTATTTAAAGCCATATTCTCCCCAAGCGGGTGATCCTAAAGCAACCTAAGGTAACGCTTGTTCAGTCTGACTGCAGTAAGCAGAAGTGACTGACTGAACGTGAAGAGGTTGGAGCTAATTTGGAGTCGCTGGGGAAGCCCACCTCCCCATCTCGCTCCCGACTGAGCTGCACAGGAGGGCATCGGTGCCACCCGGTCTCCATCGCTCGGCTACTTCATTCAGTAATTCTCCTATTTGCTTTGAAATGAGGCGTTAAAAACTATTGGAGATCATGTTATATGGAGCTTACGGACAGAGAGAGAACTTGGCTTTAGAAACCTTGTCTTTGCAATGAGTTTTAAATACCCTCATTATTTACTATAAACTGTACCAGTCATAATTCGGTCAAGACATAAATATACAATAGGTACAAATATTAACAATACATTACAATTTTACAGAAGAGAATGCTGTTTTCCTTAGAAATGTGTATCGTATTAGCTGCAAGGGAAGAAAAGGCTACAGTTTATCACAGCCATAGTTGCCAAAGAAACCGACCGCCTCGGATGTGTTTCTGCGTGACTCGCACAGACAGATATTCCCCGGCTTTTGACACACAGCATGTTCAGGAAGGGAATGTGCGTTCCATGAGTTTTCTTTTTTTTTCTTTTTCTTTTTTTTTCTTTTTTTTTTTTTTTTTCCTCCTTCTACCTTTATTGACTCTCGAACCTCTCAGAAAAATGTGGATTTCACAGGAGACTGTTTTGTTTTCTTTTTTTGTCTTTTTTCTGTAAGTGTGCTTAGGTGAAGTTTCTAAGAAAAGGCACTGAGAAATCTACTGCAATGTGACTGCTGTTTTCAAGGCTAAACCGCAAAGGATCTTTGCCTCCTGGTCAAGAAAACTGCACCCATTCCTTCTGCATATATATATATTCTATATATATATATATATTTATATATATATGTATTAAAAACAATGTGGATGGCGTAAGATACAAGCAAGCACAGACATCACATGTACATAGTCCTTTCAGATACGATGTCTCCTGCAGCAGCAGGTGAAACTCTGTCAGCTCGCTTGATGCACAGTAAATTCGCAGACCTGAATGCCAAATATCAAAGATTAAACTGCACGCTTTAGCTCGATGCAAGAGATATTGCATATTTTTCCCAGCTGTTATGAGCTTTGGGAAACATGTATCAAACAAACTATAAAATGAAATCATCTTTCTAGCGTCTATAGGATTTGGTGATCATTATGTTTTCAAAGCACTGCCTTTCCTTTTGCAATGAGTACAGATTTAGTCTACCATAGCTTTAGGTTAGAGTAGATTTCCCAGTGCTTACATTATATATATATGTGTTGTATGCACACACACACATATATAGATACATACTTCATATGCAGACTTTATTTCATTAAAATAAGTTAAACATAATTCCTTTTTAACTGGGCACAAAATGAGAGCTACATCTTCATACACAAATAAGAAGGAAATGCTCTTCAAGCATATTATATGCTTAATTTTAAGTTATTTGCTTTCTATAAGAAATCTATAGGACTTTGGCTATTCAGACTTAAAAGGTAGATTTTTCTTTATTTTTTTTTAATGATACTTTTGAATTTGGCTTTCAAAAGTGACTCAATAAAATGCTACTTTAAAGGTAGGACTAAATAGATGATATAAGGTGTGTGTCAGGAGTGATCACACAAGGCAGACAGAGGGCCTTTGGTTACAAGGAGAGTTGCACCAGTTGATTATCAGTTAAAAAAGGATAGAATTGTTGATCTATACATTTTTGTCAGTGCCATCTATAAACCAAATACATCAATTTGGATGAGAGTGTGGTAAATACTACACTATATGGCTATATTTAAATACGTTCACTTTTGTGATATGTAAAATATGACTTTTTTTTTTTTTCCACATGAAAGCATCAGCTCTAAAAATATTTAACTTGGAAATCACTATTACTTACTTTATCAAAAAAATTTTCCCTGATTTTTTTTCTTCTTTTACATTTGTGCTGATGGCAGACATGAATCATCACTGAAACACAGAGATTATGCTAAGACTGTTCTCTTTAAGATTTCTCATTGCCACTTTATGGCCTCAGAAAACGAATCAGTATTTAAAGCTTATCTGCTGGAAAGTCACCTTACTTTTTCATGACGACTCAATCTTAACTAGTATCTCAGCAATACATCGGTTCCTCTAAGTACACTTGTATTTACTATGGCCAAATCCTAAAGTCCTTCACCAGGCGAAGAGCCCACTCAGAGGAACGGTGGTTTTGGCTGAGTGAAGGCAGAGTAAAAGCTTAACGAACCTCAGGAACTGGCCCCCGTAAATACTCTGGAGAGTATTATTTGCACATGTAGGTACCTTGAACTCGTTTCGAGTACCTCCAGTGTCACCCTTTGCATGGCACAAGGTCTCTCGCTGCCGACGGGCTAATTCATGAGGTGGTGGCTCGGGTCTTACTCGCACCTTCCTCAGGGTCTGGCTTTGCTGGGATGCAAGGGCGGCTTCTGAGCGGGTACCTGGGGCTGCTTCCCACTGCCCGGGGATGGGGTCAGCTGAGCAGAGCAGAGTTAACTCCAATGCGTGTACAGTTTTGTGCCAAGGAGAGACCTAACAAAGCTATCATCGTAACCCATAATAGTTCCTAAAACATATATGTGCTTATTGCTTTTGTCCGTACATGCTGCATTCACTGGTTACGGATTACAGACAGAAGTACCGTACAGCTTGGACGGACAGACATTTACATTCAGGACTAACCAACGGCTTTTTTGTTTGTTTTTGTGTTTTTTCACAATAGGAAGGAACAAAACGCAGCAGACTCGAGCAGCTCGGGGTCGTCCTCCCGCCTGTGTGCCTCTGCTCCCGCGTCCCATGTCTCAGCACGTCCCCGGCCCTGCTGCCTGCGGATCGTTACGTGCCCCAGCAGGTACTCAGAAATAGGTCAGGAAACGCTCATTGACAAAGTTATTTACAATTGAGTTTTACAGTAGAAACGGAGAACAACATAAAGGATTACCATCACAGTTATCACAGGACAGGTTGTGACTTGCTACAGGCGTGTAACAAATCACGGTCACGACAGGAGGCACAAATTAAAATAGTGCTTGGTTAAAGTGCTTGATTGTTACACTCTGCTATCCTACTCCAGCATCGCAACAACAACAACAAAAAGTCAACGTAAAGTGCTTTCCCCCCCGCCCCCGAGATTAAAAACCAAAGACAAATTATTTCCTACACAATTTGACATAACTTTATTGAAACAATAATATTTTAAAAACCTAGGCTGGTGGCTGCTAGTTCTGTTCATTTAAAATGGTCAGATCTTTTTTTTTTTTTCCTTTTTTTTTTTTTTCTCATTTCGTTTAAAAATGACTGGATGTTACTAAAACATCAGGCCTGATTCTCCTGTCTCTTGCAGCTGCTTCATGCCGCAGCTCTGCAGGAGCCTCTCCTGCCCAACCTCCTCACGAGAGAGAGCACAGCCAGGCCCAGGGTGGGTCGCTGACGAATCCCTCTTTTTGCATATTTATGTAACGCTTGCATATCTTTCACCACGCCGCTCGGGCGCTAAAAGCTTCAGACCGACCGGTTCCTCTCCTACGCCAAGAGCGAGACTTTGGCTGACGCCTGGAGTCGGCAAGCGGGCGGGACGGGGAGGCTTGGGTGGCCGTCCCGGTGCCCCTGGCACGTGCCGAAGGGCCAGCCGCAGCATCACCGCACTCGGCTGTCCCCGTGGGGCAGGGCAGCGAGCATCTCCCTTCCGCGGAAGGGTAGGGCAAGAGCTGAACTCTCCTTCCAGCCCTACGCTCCCCGGCACCAGGAAGGGGCTCTGGCTGCGATGCCTCTGGAGAGTCCTGCTTCTGCATGGCTCCTTCACACCTTCCCAACGTGGGCTGTGGGTCCCCTGAGGGCCACGCTGCTGGCCCTGGGGCAGGTTTCGGTTTCTAGCAGAGGGTAAGTGCAAGTTTCACTATGTCCTAGGGGATGTTTGGAATTAGATACAAGTGGTGCAACTCACCCTGCTGATATTTCAAAAGAAAACGTCAGGTCCTACAGGATATCGTATTGTTAAACACACACAGAGAGCATTTTAATAATTGGTTTCCCTAGACTGCTATTTGTTTTAAATGGTTTTCACTTGGATTTTCCAATAATGCAAGTGTTCCCTGTTACCTTTAGACTTAATATCCATCAGAGAAAGCTGTAGATGGGGAACAGCTGCCCTGAAGCAATGAGCATTGTGTTTTAAATAGCTTTATACCAACCCCAGCAATTTATTCCAGAGTTCAAATCTGGCTGCCTTGGCATCCTTTATGGAACTAATGCAAATCAGATGTTAAGATTTCCAAAAGGAGCTCTAGCGTTCAAGGGGAATGGATGGATATTTGGTCACATTGGCTTCACTGGACAACATGAAAGGAGATCAATGTGTGATCATGATTTGCAATCCTTATTTTTGACTGATGTGGGCAATGTCTTTAGAGTTGTTTCAGAGAAGGACATTTTCACAAACCCACACTGGACCTCCCCCAGACTTTTAGAAACAGGTGGCTTGTTTCAGCCAAGTTCATGCCATGCAGAAGCTCTTTTTATTGTGTTGACTGTAAAGACATTCCTTTAAACTTTCAGCAAGTTCTTTTGGAGCCCATCTCAGATGCTTTGATCATGTGTGTTAGCATGTCCTCCGCTGCCTGGTAATACATGGACTTCTGGGGAAATGTGGTTTTCTAGTCTGACAGTCTCCTGATTGCCCTGGGTTCTTCCAGTGATACCTTCCATAGAGTAAATGCAGTTTTGCCCTATCAGCTTAGGGGAGGTGGGTAAAGCAGCAGCTTCTAGATGGTTCTTCTCTGTTCTATAAACATTGTCCTTTTGCTTTAGATAACCACTGTTTGTAACATTGTACTTGGGACTCACATTTCCGGGCGGACTTGAATCATAAACCAGCTGACCTTCATCATCAGTGTCAGCATCTATATATTTGTGTATACCAGCATCATGGAAGTTGAAAGCTATGGCTGTCTGTGTCTCTGGTGACTTTGGGGGTGTTCTCGCACTCGCCGTTGTGTAGATTGAGGCTTCTGGGCTCATGAGAGATCTGTCAGAGAATAAGGAAGCATCTGTGGCGGAAGCAGCAGCTCCTCGGCTCTTGAGAGGATCTGGATATATTCTTAGTACGTTTGACGCTGGTACTAATGTGCTGGTGTCCTCTTCCATGAAGTTGACTTTCAGAGATCTTAGTTTTAAAGGGTTACTGGCCTTTATGGAGCTTTTGGGACTTTCTATGAAAAAAGCAGAACGGTGGCTGCCTTCAGAGCTTGGGTTTGTTTCCACAAATCTGGAACCACTTGCCTCTGGCCTGCTCTGCTCCTGAATCACATTAATGCCACCTTTGCAGGGAAGGGTAGAGAGCGGGCTGTGGGAAAACCTCCCGGTGTCAGGGAACTCTGCCGCACAACTTATGAAGCTGTCGATGCTGGACATGCTCCTCATGTCGATGATCCCATCAGTGCGAGTTGTGAGCAAGGGCACCATAGGGCCAGGAAGGGTTTCCATTTCTAGCTCTTCCTTTTGCTTTCCAGATTGACTCGACTCTTTAGTATTAAGGTTCGGCTGGGACTGAGTCTTTGCCATTTTGTTATACATGTCCTCTAGCTGTTGGACATTCAGGTGCTGGGGACTTGAAGACGACCTGGCTTTTTCTGGAGATCCTTGTTCCTTAGTTTCAAAAGATTTACTAGAGCTAGTTTCAGATAGTGTTCTCTTGGTCCATTTCCATTTGCTGGGAGATAAATGATTGTCCTGAACTTTATCCTTTTTGCCTATGTTTTCTCCATTCTTTTCAACCACGATGTCCATGAGTTCTATACTGCGGGCAAACGCATCCTTCATGTTCATGGAAACAATACTGCCGTTCCTTTTTGCTCTTTCGAGAGCTTCCCTACGCTTAATGGCTTTCTCCTGCCTCTTCTGCTCTTTGTAGAACTCAGAGAAGTTATTGACAATAATTGGGATAGGAAGAGCAATCACCAGCACTCCAGCAATGCAGCACAGTCCTCCTACTATTTTACCTAAAAGTGTTTTGGGGTAGATGTCTCCATAGCCTACTGTTGTCATGGTGATTGTTGCCCACCAGAAAGAAGCTGGGATGCTCTTGAATTTTGTATCATCCTCGTCCTTTTCTGCAAAAAACACTAAACTGGAAAAGATCATAATGCCCATGGCCAAAAACAAGATGAGTAACCCAAGCTCATTGTAACTCCTCCTCAGTGTAAACCCCAAGGACTGTAAACCCGTGGAGTGTCGGGCAAGCTTTAGAATCCGGAGTATCCTCATAATCCGAAATATTTGGACCACTCGTCGTACATTTTGGAACTGAAGTACACTTTTATTGGATTCCGTGAGGAAGATAGTGACATAGTATGGTAAGATAGCTAGCAAATCGATAGCATTCAGTGGGCCTTTGAAAAACTTCCATTTCTTAGGCGAGGATAGGAACCGCAAGAGGTATTCCATTGTAAACCATGCAATGCACACCGCTTCCACGTGGGCAAGTTGGGGATTATCTGTAGTCTGCCCAAATTCATCCATGCCTTGTAGTTCAGGAAGTGTGTTAAGGGACAAGGCAATTGTAGATAGTACAATAAACATGATGGAAATGATTGCCAAGATCTGGAAAGGAAAGAGAAAACAGTGAATTAAGCTCAGAATACATTGCGCCGTTTATCATTGCTGCTAACGCATGGCTGTATTTCCGCTTAAGCATTTGAAGACCAATTTTGCTCTTAGTACACAGAATTCAGCCAACCAAAGCATCCTGAGGTGGCTTTTTTGGAAGCTGCTTTAGTTATGTCAGATGTGGAGATAAAGCATCTACTTCAACTCCTGTGCCTTCATCTCTGTGCAGTCAAGGCATGAATACCAAGCAGCTAGAATGTCAGGAAGGCTGTGAAGCAGTTCACAGCAGGAGCTTTTGAGTAACTACTAATGAGGTGCCCAACAAAGCCCATCTGGACAACAGGCTCTGAAATCCAGGCAAGAAGGGATGCAATTGTGAATGCAAGATTTGATCGGAGCAATGTCCTCCATTTAATGCATAGTTACATCTGTAATTTTGGGTGTCTATAGCTAATTAGAGATGTGCATACAATTCTGCTACCTATAAGCATACAAGTACCACACACTTTTAGTGGCTCATCTCTAATTTGAAGCCTGATGCTTGTGAAATATATGAAAACTTTACCAAACCTTCTCAACCATTTTGAGCTCCTAGCTACTCTGCACGTGACTGACTGGCCATCCTAGCTCCTCATCACAGCCGGGGGAAGGAGCAAACTCATCCAGGCAAACCAAACCACGCAACACTGAGCCAGTCAAGGCAGGGCAAGTCCAAACACTGGAGATCTCATTCTGTATCAGAAACCAGCACTTGGGCTAAAGAATGCAATGAGAGAAGGGTCTGCAGTGAGCAGCCTCTCTGTAAACCCACATAAATCTGATCAGATCCTGGCTCTATGCACAGCCAGAAAGCATGAAGTGCTAGATTAGTGGATTCACAGCTTTCAGATGGTGTAGGCAGGCTGTCCTTCCATACCTGTTTTATATAGACATTAATGCTATACTTTCCAGTTTTCCTTAATTACATCTTCTTTAAAAGTCATTTTAGGGAGGTTTTAGAGCTGACAGACAATTTAAGTGGGTTTTTTTCTACTAGTGAATTCTTTCTCTAGTTTGTTAATTGGGTGGGATTATATCTAGTTTCTTAGGTTACTGCCAAAATACAGCAATGATTTCAAAACACGCCTATACGTGACTAATGTTTTATGTATTTATTTCAGCGTAAGCCGGTCCCTTATGCTTTGCATTTCTCCTACTTGATAGAAAAGCAGCATGAAATAAATTACAAAGTATGTGCATGATGACTAGATACAAAATATTAAGCAATGAATTATAAAACATACGACAAGAATTCTGCATCATGAATAGCAAATCTGACACACTCCTTCCTTGCCTATATAACTAGATTTTAGGTTTCTTCACAGTGACCTTTCTCAGCCAGCCTCACAACATCAGAATATCCACAGTTACCATCTGGGGCACTGGAGAAAGAAATTCTTGCTGTGTTTTTGTTCATCCAAGCCCCACAAGCTTAAGCTATGGCTTTAGGAGAAAAGTCCATATACCTTCCAACAATGCAAATTTAAGGCAAGAGCTTCGATTTTAAAATTTTGATTTCAACAAGTCTTTCTAAATCCACTCGCCATTTAGAAAATCCTTTTCAGATCCATGTAATAAAATCATTCACCTTTTAACTCACTAAAATGTACTATATAACTTTGATTTGTACATGAGACTGCAGACCTAGTAATCTAATCTGAAGAATGAGATTTGGCTAGAAACAAAAATTAGCTCCATTAAACACTCTGGTTTCATTATCTGAATTGGATTAAATGGAAGAAGTGAACAGAGTAAATAGCCTCCTGTGCAATGCCCAGGTATGGGGCATTTTAGAATAGCCTCACTTTCAGTTACTAAATAGTCCCCAGGAACAATGCTGAGATCTCTTTTTCTTTTTAAACAGGTTGCCTTAAAAAATGTTGGTGGTTGTGCTGTGTACCCTCATGGTGCTACTGAACCTTTTGCCTCCTCCTCACTACCTTCCTCCTCCATAAATTTTCTGCTGGAATGAACAATTTGTGCAATGGTGGGGTTTGCTTTGCTGAGAGACTTCTCGGGTCAATGAGCCAATGAAGCTGTGGCAAAGACTTGAGGGGTGCCAAGAAAGTACAAAGAACCACGGGATGAAGAGAAGCAGAGAGGGACATAAGGAAAAGTGCTTGAGCTGATGGCTTCAGTCTCAAGGGAATAAAACGTAAGTCAAGTGTCTCATGGTGAAATGGGGAGAAATTGAGATGTTAACTACTTCTGCATGGTTTTTTGTTTCAAAAGACCACCTCCTGAAGACCAGGTAATATCCCCGAGAGGCAGAGAGCCTGGTTTGCTTTCCTAGAAGGCTCTTTTAGTGGTTTTGCTCTCATCCCTTTGTTTACAACCCCACATTTCTGAAGGTGTTTGGGATGTTTTCAATGGTAATTTCAAATTTTTTGCTTAGCTTTATCTCTGCCCACTATACACAGAAGGGCTTATTTGTAGACTTAGATGTACCCAGTGTGTTTTATCTCCTTCACTTTCAGTGTAAATATTAGCACTCCATCTTTATTCAGTGGATGGCATCCAGCAGCAGTAATTGGTGTCAAACCTTCTGTTTCCTTTGATATACCTTCCTGCTTTGAAGATTAAGGCAATGCCAGATGAACATAAATTTGAAAACTAGGAGATCTGAGAGTAAAATTTGTTTTTGGTTTAGCAGTTTTAGCCATGGAGCTAAGCAATAAACAGAGAGAGACATTTATCATTTCTCCTGCAAGCTGCAGCAAGATGTCACCTGTGCTGCTAGGACACAGATTTTTGCCCTTATTGATCTACTGCAATCATACATCTTTGGCAATCTTGTCAGGCTAAGAAAAACTTCTAAATGTGAGTTGACTGTCCTCAGGTATTCAAAGGACTTTTCAGTCGGAAAGTGAGAAAAACTGGGAGATCAAATATCTCCAGTGGGGTTTAGAGGATCCTTCTCCTCTACAGAATAGCTTGTCCTGGTAGCATCCACCATCCAACGAAAACCACCCAAGGAGCAGCTGTCCACAGAAAACTGGACCCAGCTGCTGCTTGCAGGCATTAGCACTGCCTTCAGTGGCACAGGGCTCTATCCCAATGTATTTAGTATGGGATCTCAGATTATAGATGTCACTGTCTGTCTGTCTAATAAGGATTCCTATGTTGGCCATACTGAACCTTTAGCTTGGCAGCTTTTGTGTTTTCCACTGTCGTTAATGAGAGACTAAAAGCTGAAGGAAAGACATTTACACCACCAAGAACCCCTCTAGAGATTCTATGTGTGGCAGGCAGCCTCTTCATTTGATTCCTGGCCTTTCCTTCTCCCTTTCCTCTTCACTAATCTTTAATAAGAAAAAATGGAACAAATTTGGACTTGAGCAGAAATAATCACTCTGCAGTGAATGAAGCTCCAGCTGCTTAGGCAAGCGGTCACTGGAAAAAAGTGCCTGTAGTCCCTGCTCCAGAGCACTGACCCCAAACCTTGCTGCTGCATCGACTGCTGTTTGAAGCATGGGGAAAGGGCTTCCTCCTGTAGCAATAGTTTTCATGATTCCTTAAAATGCATGCACCATGATCTTGTGCTGGTGAAAACTTTTGGACTGACAATCAAAGAGCTGAGGTTGAACAGGCTCAAGCAGAGAAAGGACCATAGAGGGCAGGCATGGGAAAGTTAAGCATCAGGGGCCAGTTAGATTTTGTGAGTGCTGCTGAAATGTTCATATTCTTACTTCTGGAACTAGCTGTACCCCCTCCTAGGTCTAGCTGCTGTCTTATCTGGCATGTGTTGACTTGTTATGGAGGCTGGGGAAGGCACCTCCAGCATCACTGTAGGCAGATCCAGAGCTTCTGACTTGGATGCCCCATGTCTGCAGTAGGTCCTGTAACATGCTTAGCTAAAACAATGGAAAAGCTTGCGGCTGAAAATTCAGAGGTGTATGAAAAAGGTTTGGAAGCACAAAAGGCTGAAATGACTGGCCTGAGGACAGGCCACACTGATAGCAGAGGCAGGTGAGAGAATCCAAGCGCTTCTGGTGACATGTCCAGGAGAGCTGCTCTCCACTGTCCTTGCAGAACTAATGACAAGAGCCCTGATAGGCCAGGTCTTACTACTCAACATCAGAATATCAGAGACATTTCTTAAACAGCTCACAAAGCTGACAGGGTTTAAGACTCGTTTTTCGCTGTACAACTTTCAGATCATTCCCACCAACAGCTCGCATGAGAGTAGCTGTGTAGGTCCCTTCCTCTTTGCTTCTGTATTTACTCTTACATTTTACCTGTAGCAACACACCATAAATTGTGAAACTCCTCATCAGGTGCTTTTCTAGGTGACTTGCAGAGGGTGTTGGATGGGCTCCTAATGACGGCACTGGCTTGTAGTGCAAGTCTCAGTATGTATGGGCAGGTCTCCAGGAAAAAAACCTTCTCCTCCACTAAATGGACCGTTTCACAAAGATTTTTATTGAGTGAATCTCTGGATTGCTCCTATGGTTCCTTTGTGAAAGCTTAATAACCCAAGGACAGGCAGGGCAAGGTTTTGAATGAATTTGAAGCAGTTGCTTGAAGCGATTAGCATGATTGTACATACATGCAGGTTATTACACATGCAAATGAGACAAACAAGCTGATTATGTGAGTAAGCGTAGCCAGTTTGTGTGCAACTGCTGCTTCCTGAGGCTGGATGGATGTGCCACATTTGGCAAGCCATTAATCCCCACCTTCTCTAAAATCCTCCCCAAAAACAAGGCAGGCAACCTCCGCCATACGCCTTTCAGGAGGTATCCATCTGCACTGGGCCTCATCCTGTTTGCTGGGCACGAGTGGCCCCAGGGGTTCATCCTTTGTGTTCTCAGGGTCTGTGCTTATCCCTGGGGTGCAGAGGGCTCCCGCAAAGAAACCGGTCTGTTGAGAAATGTCCCATCTCTCACCTGAGCTTGGGATAGCAGCACTTCATGAGTAGCAAAAACGTGCATGTAACCCCCCAGCCATCCCAGAGCGGGGCAAGGTTTAGGCAGCAGTGACTAAGCCAACATTTAGGTTTGGTGATATTTATTGCTTGATTATCTGTTCTTTGCACTGCTAAAGACCCTAACTAAGGTCAAGGCATAAGACCGGAGACTTTCAAGGCCATTAAAATTAATGAGGATTGGCTGTCCAAATCCCATAGATGGCTCTAAAGTCTCAGTGTAAGCGTCTGAGATCTATCTGCTCATGGCAACATGCCCTATACTTTTTCTGTCTTCATACTCAGGAATGAAGCTGATATAGCAAGGAGAAGGGGTGGTGTGTGGGAGAGAGTAGGAGGGTGTTTGAATATAGATCCAGTATTCTTGGAAATACGATGAGGAAATTGTTATGCAATCAAGAAGTTCAATAATGGTTTTGTCTAATGTGCTTTTTTAGCTCCATCAAGGCCTACAGAATAAACTTGGCACCAGGACCAGGTTTCATTCATATGCTCCATTTACTAAGGGATGTCTCCTGCGGCCCCCCTGCTTCCCCAAGCAAACAATATACTTTGAGTCAGACTGTCCAGCTCTGTCCTGCCATGCCTGTGCCAGCCTCTGTCTCTCTGAGCTCTGAGACACAGAGAGCATGGTGTATTTTGAGCGATATCCCACGTGCTGCGCTGTGCAGAAACAGATGGAGAGTTCCTTAATCTCCTCCCTGCTTCATTCTGCACAGGAATAGCATCTCCTGCTCATGGCAGCTCTGCATGTCTATGGTATTTATTGACAGGGACTTGTTTTAGGAAATCTCTCTTCACTAGAAAATGCCTATTTATTCATTAAATGAAAGAGCTTGCAGAACATGGCCAATTCTCATGTCATGATTCTGACCATTGAACTTGGTTTTTTTTTCTAGAAAATGCTGAGGCTGTAATGAAATTCTTCTTGGATCACGACAAGAAGTTGAGGCCAGACTTGGGGATAGGAATGCAAAGGAAATACAGAGAACCTTTAATCTGCATTTTCATGTGGAAGGACGTTAAGACCCAATGTAAGACTTTGAATCTCCCAAACTCTTAAGTCTCACTGATTTCTGTGGAGTATAAACACACGTTTAAGAGTTTTCCCTGATCTGGCACTTTACATACCTCTTCTGCATCCCAAAGGGGTCCTTGAGACCCATTTGCACCAGGAGATCTGTGCCCTGGAGGGGCAGGACCCTGCACACACCAGCTCACTCACGTTTCCCTGGTGTCCCCAGTGACAGCATCAACATTCTGCGAGAATGTAAACTCCTATGCTCTTCTGCAAATGTTACTGCATAGTATAAAGTTCATAAAAACAAAATCAAGATAAAACCATTTATATTTTAATTTGGAAATAGCACAAGATCTGAATTTTTACACTGTCTAGGAAACCCCAGATTGAATAATGGTTAATTACTTGATATCAGTTATAGCTGTAATAATTTTATCTGTTGACAGCTAGTCTATTTGGTTTAAAAGTGGATACAATACTTCTGTTGAATACATGTCAATGCTTTGCTCATCTATAGGCACCCAGAGAGCTGCAGCTACAACTGCTGCTGACTAAGCTGAAGTGGGCAGAAAAGTAGCCTTCAGGCATAGCTGCCTGCAAACTCCTTAATGCTGTTAAGAACATGTTTAGTTGTCAGAGATCTATCAAGCCCCATTAAATGATAAGTGGTGTCAGTCCTCCTTCTGAGAAAAGCCCAGATGCAAATGGTGAGCTGGAAAAGAAAGTGGTAAATGAATGAAAATCCTGAAAAGGCAAACTTCAAAGGCATACAGTGCCTTTAGACGTCAGCACAGTGACAGTGTTCGGGAGAGGATCAGAGGAGAGCGTCTGTCCTATTTCTGCTGCTGCGAGCATGGGAAAATCAAGAAAGAAAACAGAAGCAATGCACATGGGAGCTAAAGTTTCCCATTCTTCTCCTGGCCTTGCTTTCTGCCCAGGAAGGCCGCAACCCCAGCAAGCAGCACTGCTGCAAGATATCCAGCCCCAACGGCACCAGACAGACACAAAATGTTTGCATGTTCTCCCTGAACACCTATGCAGACAAATTTTACTTGCTGTCCTCGAGCCATGGCAGCATGTTCTGCTCAGGCCTTGCATGTCAGAAGGTGATCTATGCTCCCAAGGAAGGCTCCAGCCATGCCAGAGCCTACTCTCACCTGCTCCCTGACAGCCTGACCCAAGGGTGTCCCTCGCAAGTGCTCCAACCACCGCACTTCCCAGCCCTCTCGCCTGACCCACTACATCTTCACCTTGCTCGCATATTCCTACCCTTTGTGCTGTGTAAAATTCTGGTTTTGGAGCGCAGAAGTTGGAGCGGCAATGCAGTATTGCACAGCTGTTCTTTCCCTGGAAGACAACTAAATAGACAGACCCTAATAGTGAACCCCAACCTACAATGCACAGAACATCCCATCTGCTCTTCAACCCTCTGCACCAGGGAAAGGCAATAGCTGTTATCAAGCTCTAGACCAACTACCCAGACAAAACCTTTCCTCCAGCTTAGTGCTTCCCTTTCAGGTGCATCTCCCAATCCTGCTATCCATCTTGCATTCAAATAGACAATGGTTTGGATTCAGAAAAAAAAATTTAAAAAAATAAAATTGAATGTCCTAGCCCTCAGCACTGGTGAATATCCAGGAACTGCTCTACAAGATACTTTTGTGATTTTGCCATGCACCAGGGAGAGGAAAATGCTGGTGATCAACTCCCACTGTCCCAAGCAATCTGCTCAGCCTCAGATAGTATTTACAGAGGATGCTGAGCTTAAATTGTTGGTGTTTGCTGGAGTAGTTGTGGGAGGGTTTTCTTTTTTAATGGTTAAATTCAATCAGGAATATGCCAAGATAGCATGAAATCAACTAAATGTAATTAAGCAAAAACTATTAGCTTGATTACTAAACCAGTCTTCCTCTCATGAATATGCATGAGAATAATTGATATTAATTCTTTTCAAATCTGAAGCACATTAGTCCTGCATATTATAGTGTGGAATTTTTTGGAAGACTAAACCAGTTCCACTGCCGCTTTCTCACCAAAAGGCATAATTAGTTTTGCTGCAGGGAGATTTACCTAATCATTGATACCATGTGGGGTTGCCACTAGTCAGGGAATTAGAACAGAGCTCAAGTCATGTTTTGGCTGCAAAATGGGTGACCCATTTAACATTTCTTCCAGAAATGTGTTGGGAGAAGTGGCAAATCCAGTTACCAGCATCAGCCACATTAACGACATTCTGAAGAGACAGGGAAGCCTTCAGGAACTCTAAATTCCTGTAGATAGAAAGACATCAGCAATATCCTCTACCTGTTTGATATGTTTGACACTGGCATGGCCCTGCCACCAAGCATCTGAGTATTTCAGAAGGCTGTTCCTAAGGGCTAACTTTAACTTACTGAGACTGCTGCACCTGGGCTCCTTCTGCAGGTCATGGGAGGTTTCTCCATCAGGATTCAAAGTTGTTTTTTCCCTTTGTGCTTGCAACAAAGGCACAAAATTTAAGCCAAGGCGTTTCTACAGCCTCACAAGCTGGGGGAGATGCACTCCTTTAGGGAGACAAACCCTCCTGTTCTGTGGGTGTACCCAGGCTGCACAGTCCCAGAGTTTGCCCATTCGCTTACAGCCTGATATAAGAGGATCTTTGTCGGCGTGTCTTGCACTGGTGAGAAAACCTTGGGCTCACTCAAGGGGTTACAACTGTTAGTTGCTTATTCCTCGCAAGCAGCCTGCAAAGAATTGGAATATTAACACCCCTCTTTTTGCAAAAGAAACAAAGGAAGCCTGCGGGTGGTGGAAAACCTCTCTGCAGGATCTCTCAAAGCTTTCACTACCTTCCTAGTTCATACTCCTTTATTCTACTAAAACCTCTTGTTTTCCTGATCAGCTTCTCTGCCCTCCATTGCCCACGTGTATCTTTGTGTTGGGCAGGCAGATCTTGTATTGGACAGAAGGGTTTTGGTGCAGGGCCACATCCACGCATGGGTCCACCCTTCCCAAGCCTGGGCTCCTAAAGGTTTTTCTCTAACTACAGCAGAGCACGGAGCTCTTGGTGAGAGCTTTGGCACAAAGTGAATGACGTGTTTTAATCTCAAGCACAGATGGTTCTTCCCTTTGTAAGCACCAAACACTGGATTAGATATCACATATTTAATAAATAGCAACAACTGTATACAAACTGTGTACAAAAGCAGCGAGAGCTAATCCTTGGCAATTAATCATTCATGTGAGTATGGAGCTGTAGCAAGTGCTAAGTAGAGACAGTGGATGGTGAATCTGTTTGAACACAAAGGAAAAGGCAGCTGTACATCAGCATTTCAAAAAGAGGGTTTGATCTCAGCTCAGTAAGACAATTTTGATGCATTCGAGCTATAAATATAGAGGATGAAACTGAAGTGTGGAGATGCGTAGCTGGTTCTTTGTTGGGATTTGAGGCGCTTTTTTTTTCCTTTTTTTAAAAAAAATTTTGCTTTGTTTTGTTTTTATAAAGTGTGTTGAGCTCAGAAAAAGCTCGAACTCTTTGAAGTCTCAGCTGGCAATCTGGGAATGCTCACTCTCATACTTACTGACTCCTGGACATTGCCACAACTCTAAGCCTTTCCAAACCACAAGAAATAAACACCTACTCTGGATAGCCTTTGACTTTCTGACAGCTTTGAAATCTCTGACGATAGTCTTTCCCACATTACTACTCCCAGTAGACACTGCCTAGGCAGGACAGCAATGAGATACTCATATACTCATCACACAGCGCAGTCCCTTCCTTCTCTCATCCTTTCCTCAGCAGAGACCTCTGAGATCACCCTACTACTGTCACCCTCCTGTGGTGGTCACAAGTGGCATGCTTACATTTACAACAAGAACTTACTTTTTCTTTACCACTCATTTTGCAATACTCAGGGGACTGAAGAAAACCAGAGCTGAACAGAAATAAATAAACAATAACAAAAATACCCCCACAAATAAAGAAATTGGGGGAAGAAAAATGAAAATAAAGCCTCTCTGGCCATTTCAATAGGGAGCAGGGCTGTAGTTTTGTACTGTTTCTTGGGGCATTTTGGTTGTTTGGGGTATTTCAGTGGCTGTTTTACTGAGTTTTTGCCCTTTGCCCTAATAAAATCACCTGAAACTGCTTGGAAAAGGCAGGTGTGCTGCTCTTAGTGAACGATTATTGAGGAGAGAGGAGGGGAGGAGGCAAGGTTTCCTATAAGAGGCAGTTGAACAGCGCTACGTGGTATCTCATATTTTAATTCATGTGCAGAATAGCGAAGACCAGTATTGAAACTTAAGGGAAATTATACATTTCACTGGGTTTTAGTACATTCTTCAATTGTTTTTTGGTGGTGTTGTTGTTTTTTAATTTTATTTGGGGTTTCTGTGTTCATATAGGGTGATACCACGCTATGTACTGGCTGGCAGAAATTAATCTTGTCACGAATGTACTTCTTTGAAAGGCTGAGCTTTCCTGAGCTCTTAATTTGAGCTGATTTGACTGTCTCATTATCATAGCAGCAGATTTTGGAATAGCAAAGTTGAACCTTACTTGAACTTGTTGGCTACATTAGCACTGTTTTTCTTTCTCCTCCCCACTTCCATCCATGAATAATAATACCCTCTATCACTTTTTTTTGTATCCTACTGAGGCCTCCTAGTAACTGTTTGCTAAACAAACACACACTAACATGGAGTGTTGGGGGAGAAGCATATTAAAGAGTCTGAGTTTTGTTTGCCAAAGATAGAACTTGTCATTCCGGGGAAACACGCAGTTTTGATGTCCTGGGAAACTCAGGATTTTCTGTCATGCACGTGGTCCTGTTATCTCACACATGGAGCAGACTGCGAGCATGACAGCTTTGGGGTTTGCAAAACACATACCAGCTGTGGACCAGGGCCAGGTCACTTCTTTTTTGTGTGTGTTTCTGCTCTGAAATTTCATTGCAGTTCAGCTGAACAGTCTCGTCTGGGCCCACTGGTTTCCCCTCGGAGCATAGCTCTGCTTGACTCATCCTGCTGTGGTTCCCGAGGAAGCAGCTCTAGTGTAGGTTGGACGTTTCCATTATGACTCTGCTTGGCCAACAGAAAATAACCTGTCCCTCTAAACACACATGGGTCCCTGCAGCAGAGGCAGCCGACCCTTCTGCTTGCAAGAACTTTCTTTGGAAATAGAGAGCGGGTCTGCAGAGGCCGTGCCCCAGGGAGAGACTGAGCAATCCAGTGCAAGGTCAGACGAAAGCCACCCTGCGGGTTCCTTTAGCCACTGGATAAAGCTCTGTCTCCTATCAGGTTGCATTATCCCTAACGAGCTCTGGCAGATGCTTCATCTCTCTGCTTTTCCATCAAGACAAACTGGTAAGACCCACCTTCCCAAGGGCAGCACTTAACCCTTTCCATGGGTTTTACTTGCCCACAAGGAAGCTCAGATATTAATTGGGCCCTAAACAAGGCACACAAATTGCTCACATTGCTGCAAAATGCTGATTGCTGAACTGGGGAGCTTAACCCTTCTCTGCTGGAAGGGGCGATTTGAGGGTCTCCCAGTTCTCTGCACATCTGCAGAAACGGGCACTATTTCAGTGCTGCCGTTTGGCCTCATCATGAGCACAGCACAAAATGCCAAAATTACCCAACAGAGCAAGATTTGCAAAAGATCCCAGGTATTAAAGTATGGCTTTTTAATTAATGCAATTTCCGGCATCTCTCATTGACAACACTTGTGACAATCATCTGCTGCCTGATGTGAGCTGTTGGACCTAGCCTGGTGAGAAGCTCCTCAGCACATCAGAAAGCCTGGCATGGGGGGAAACCCACTGCTGAGTGGAAGTCACTTAAAAGTGGCAAAATACTAAGGGAAAAACCCCTCAGCGTGACAGGGAAATAAGTTTATAGACATTTCCAAGGGCTCTGCGAATAACCTTTCCAAGGTTGATGTGAATGAGAGTCTCTAACAGCTGAAGGCTCTCTGAGTATTGTATGGAATGAGCTGGCAATTCCCAAGGCAGTCCTGAGCGGCCAGGCTCATCAGAGGAGCTAATATTGGCTTATTGTTTTCCTTTCTTTCTTAGAGAGGAAAAAGCATCCTAAGGGTAGCAATACTGGAGCTGTGTGCCCCAATTAACCTGCTGCAGGTAGGGTCAATCCCCTTCAGAGGGCACAAAGCGTGCCTGTTCCCATGGTCTGGGAAAGAGAGAGGAAGGAAAAAGAGGTGCTGCTCTATTTATGAGACAGTTCTGCTTTATGGCGCTGCCCTTCCTGCAGCCTGGCTGTTTTTTTTTTTCTTTTTTNTTTATTTCCTTTTTTTGTTTTTTTTTTTTTTTTGCTTTCTCTCTCATTTCTCTGTCAATTGATTGCTCGCTGCCAGAGGGTATTATTTGCTTCAAAAGCTTCATTTGCTGGTTCCTGAACTGCTCATCTTCTCCTGCCTCATTGCTGCTACTGGAGGTCAGATCTGAGTCCCAGAGTCATTAAGATGTTTTGGGTTTGACTTTGAGAGCTTCCTGCGCTCTCCTCATCACAGGAAAAGCCCCTTTGATCATTTCAGACAAAACTTTTGTTACAAAAAATCCAACTGCAAAAAATGATTTGATTATTTCGGTGTTAAGTAGAAATAAGCTAGAACTGAAATATTCCCAGCCAGGTTTAAAGAATCCCAGTGCCTGGGGGTGTTCTCACTCACTGTAGAGCTGGGGGGCTGTGGCAGCATCCCAGCACCCCTGCACACACCAACTACCTTCAGTTCTGTAAACCAGCAGCAGTTGTGCCCTGATCCCAACTTTTGCAGTGGATGAATTCATGGGTTGCAAGGTGCAGTTATATAATTTGCATGAAAGCTACAGCCTGTTTCTGAAGGGTTTCTACCTGGGTTGGAGGTTTCCAAACCATAACTCTGGGTGAGTGGCCAAAGAACAAGGCAAAAAAATGAAGTGGT
>WEIS01019457.1:0-19036 GCA_013389965.1 Todus mexicanus | reverse complement strand
TGTTCTGGTGTACATTGCCCTACCCTCTCTATTTATACAGCTCCTGGCATGCTTATTTCTGATCTGAGGTGGTGTCTCAGCATTGCCTTCATACTATTAACAACAACGACCACGTAGCTTTTTAATTTGTCGATGCATTTTTAAGAAAACTCATGTTTAGCTCTTAATTCTGGGGTAGACAGTATGTTCTTATCAATAATTGGCCAATTAAGTTATGGGTACAGCTGAGTAAATGTATGCTTATACAAATGTTTGAGCAGGCAATGCATTTAGCTGGCTGCAAACTGGTATTTATGTAGTTCCAGAAGAGTAAATAAAGCCTATTTGGTGGCCATAATTATAGGATTATTTTCTCTCCCTCCTTCCTTTGCTCTCAATTTGATGCAAAAGCCCAACCTGTGCCTCCCAGAAGGTGTTAAATTTCTTCAGCTGCTACTGAAATATATGGCTCTGGGGATATTCCCTGCCCTCCAGTTACCAAAGCATAAGCCTGAAAGGTTATGAAACTGTTTCTAATGTTCAATCCCATCATGACTGATGGTGTTCAGTGCAGGACAGATACTACCTTGGCCTGTCCAGACGCTTTTGTGGACTGTACTGATGACCTTCATTATCTGATTCAAAAATTAATATATACACCATGTAGGGGAGTATTTTTGAATGCTGGACAAAGTCAACATTCCATATTTTTTTCTTCTAATATTTATGCTGGGAATAACTTTTCTGATTCTACTTTTCTTATCTTGTAACTCATTTACAGAAAAACCTTCTACAGGAAATATTTTGAAGCTACATCGCTCTGTAACCGCTAGGACAAGTCAATGTGTTGGTTGAAATTAGCGTTTGAATGCCAGCTCTGTAAAACACTCAACCTGTGCTTTGCTTTCTTTCCATTTTAACAGCTTAAGGTGCATGAGTGGACCTTTTCAAAACTTATAGTAGGTTTACAATTAAGCACATCCCTATAATCAATGTCTTCTAGGTCTGGGTCTTCAAAAAGTGGACCCAGGCAAAAGTGACCAATTTTCCAAGAAAATGAAATCTTTCTATCTGTTTAAAAACCCCAGAACTTACATTGTTTAGTACGTCATCTGTCTTGATGCTCAAAATAATATGATACAGGCAGAGATGAAATCATATCCATGTACTAAAATTCATTAAAACAAGATTAGTTATGGCACTCAGCAGTGTAATTATGAGACCGACGCCAAGATGTGGAGGGTTTGTGGAGCTAATGGGACCCTGGCAGTTGCTGACACTTTGAGATGACCCTTTGCAATTCTCCAGTGAAGACCAGTAACTTACTAGCTTGTACCAAAGCAGTTGCTGTGTTTAGAGTTGCCAAATACCAAACTACAGACATACCATTTACTTGGACGAATAAACTGAAATGAAGTTGTTGAGTCATGTGAGGTGCTTGTAAAAGAGTATGTGGAGCCTGAGGAAAAATGAGGGTCAATCAATCCCTCTGGAAAGAGGGAGACATCTGGAAGGAGAGTGAGCCTATATAAATAGCCAGCAAACCAGATAAATACATGACAACATGAACAGCATCTCTGCTGTAGATGTCATACAGCTGATTTTACAGCCCCAGCATTTCCCAGCCTAGCACATCCTTTTATGAGAGTTCCCTCTGCCTTTTCCCGTGTTGCACCAAAAGTGCAGCAATGATACAAACTGACTTAAAACTTTTTGGCTTCCATCACTGCTCACATGTTGTTTTCCTATGCATTTATTTATTTATTTTGCTTGAAGTTTTTGTTCTGTGTTCCAACAGCTGGTATGTCATCTCTGCCAGTAAGCGGAGAAGCTTCGTGCTACACTAAAACTAGAATAGATGTGGGGAGTGAGGCCCTTGCACCCAGGAACAGGCGAGGTCATGTCAACACAGTTTGAAGTGAAGGAAAGGTCTGTATATTTGAAGTGTGAGTGATTAACTGCTAGAACAGATTAACCAAGGAGGTGCATCCAAATGCTGTCTGCCAGCAAATCTTTTCCCTGAGAATAGTTCTCTTTCTATTTTGCTTCACCAAAAATAACGGAATGGATTCCAGAAATGTTGTGGGTTAATTTGTGTGTTGCACCACGAAATCATGGCAAGTTTTCTCACTAGTCCCTCAGAGATTTTCCCCCCATTACTATCAATTAGTTTGACCTCTCACATCATGTGGATCGGGGACTTCATGGAGATTTTCCAGCATCAACCCAGTCCTTTCTGATCTCCAAATCCATGCCTCTGACTCCCTCAGGCTGACACACGGAGACAGTTGGTGCTTGGAACAGACTAATCCAGATCTCCCCACTCCCACACCCCTGCTGTGGTGCCACGTTTATCATCCCTCATATAGTGCAGAGTTATAAGCAACAGAGCAAATGCACAGATCGGCTTTTCTGGCTTCAGGGAGCTAGGGGTTCCTCTTTGGCTGCACAGACTTAGAAAAGCCAGGGCGAATTTTTTGTGATGAATAATTTAAAGTGAGCCTTTTTGACCTCATTTTCTACATGCATCTCCTAGAAGAAAGTTGAAGTTAAAGTCATTTTTCACGGCTGAGTGTAAATCCAGGGGGAGCAGACGGGGGTTTCCCTGCCATGTAGCTGTGGAGGCACTGCGTGCATGAAAATGGACAGCTTGGGAAGAGACAGGCAAAACCTCCACAAAGGAAAATGTAACTGCAGCTAAATTTTTCAAAATCAATCTCCTGAGTTTACTGGTGAGGCTTTTTTCTCCCGTGAACCTAGTCTAGATTTCAGTCAACTAGGAGGCAATCTCCTCATCCATTAGTTCAACTTATTTTTTTCACGTTAAATGTATATTGCTGTCCAAAAGCCCCTGTCTTTCTTTCTGGGATCTGCTGGTAACGGCTCTGCGGCACACCATGGAAAGGGCTGAAGACATTGCCCACGATTTTATTAACCTATTGGTACTTATCATTTGCTCTATGTTTGCATCACTAAAAGATGCTGAAGAGATGTGAGTGGGTTTTAAAAGGCCAGAGGCTGCAATGTCACATACGGAACTGCTGGCCACATTTGAATGCTCGGTTAGAAACAAGATAGAGAATGTATTTCTTATGCCATCATGTGTTCTTTATGACCTTCAGAAGCTGCTTCTTTGATTCCAAATGTGATCATTTGTGAAATGGGTGCAATGCAGCTGGTCTGGCTGGAAGTGTTTGGGCCTTAGCAAGAGAGTAGAAGAATCTCTATAATTTGAAATCTTTATACATCCAGTCTAGTGCCTTCTCAAAAGATGTGTTGCAGCTGCATTTATGGACTCAGTGAAGAAATTATTACCATGTGGTTAACAATCCTTTACCAGTGGGGTCCTAACGGTGATAGAATAGCTTTCTGTTTTCCTGGGAAGCCCCAGTTATCTTCTTTTAGCTTTCATTACTGTGCATAACTGCATAGCCTGCCAAAGAGCAGTATCGATCCCAGAGTATCGAGCAGATCAGGGCTTTGTTTGTTGTGCAAATAGCAAAAACAGCAGCAGCACTGCAGACAGTAGGAGCAAAATGAGACGACGGTCTCTCTCTCTCAGGCATTTGAATTTATTCATTATGCCTGGTGTTTTCAATGCGGTATGACGAGCTGCCTTGGTCTCAATGCACGCTTTCTGTATGAGCTCGAGGCTGCTTTGCACGCCGTGGGGACTCCTGAGTGTTCGCTGTAGGAGGCAGCTCTAGCTGGAGCATGCCCTTGGAAAGGCTGACAGGAGCTCTTAAAGATGAATTATTTAGACAGCCTCACAAACATCTTCTAGCTAACGCTAAAGATGCATCTGCTTGTCATGGGCAACCATAAATCTGTGACGAGAGCAGAGGGGTTTCCCTGTGATACAGCCCAGCCTGTTGCTCACTGCTGCAATGCTGTGCAGTGTGTGTTACAGCAATGGTAGGGAAGGGAACGCTCTCCCCATGCGAGTGATTTGCTTTGGATCACTGTTGCTATAGGATATATCACAACATGAGCTTCAGCTGAATCAAAATCTTGCACAATTAGACCAGGATTTTGCTGAGATTCTGGCTCAGCAAGCACCGGACTGTGGTCTGGTGTGCTTTTAAGCAAAAAGTGTTGGTACTGGGACCTGTCACATGTGCCACCCCTAAGGCCATTTGCACACACAGATGATGTCTTTTAATCTGAAAATAGACTCCAGTGGGGTTTGCAGCAGTTTAAGCCCTGCTCTGAACCAATGCAGACAACTGCAATCGTATTGTAGGGAATTTTCTCGATAGAAATAAGGCTCTAACACCTTGGGCAAATCATTTACCATCCCTATTTCCTTTAGCTGTCAGGTCAACAAGGTGTTACCTGTCTGCCTTGGATGAGGGGCAATGTCTCATGACATGAGATTAGAAAGATGATTTCCTTGAGGTTAGATTCTCCTAATCTGGGTAACTGTGAGACTTCTCCTACCTTCCTCTGAATGCTCCTGTGGGAGATGAGATGCTGTAACTACGGAGACCTAAGGGCTTATCTGAAATGGCAGTTCCTCCCCTCCTGCTGGTGTGGGAATTAATTAATATTTTTTGTGCTACGTGCAGTCATGCAATGGTAAAGCAAAATGTGATCGTTAGGTGTTTCACCACTGAGCTTGTTTTAAAGATACTTCTTTGTGCAAAACCTCATTCTGACTGCTCAGTGCTGTATTGTGAAGTGCTATCAAGCCTGTCTGGAGGATTTCTAGCAGTTGCAATAATAATGATAATGATAATAATAATAATTTCTAACTCTTATATAACCCTCCTTTGCAAGATTTCCCAAAGTGCTTTTCAAAGAAGGTTAGTGTGTAACAGAAAGAGCAAAATATTTTCCACGAGTTCCTCCAAGCTCGTGTGATGCAGGTAGGAGTGGAAGTGAATTTATCAAGTTCTGTATGCTGGCAGGCACCATCTCTGAACACACAAGCTAATGCAGATTAATTCTGAAATCTGAATTTAGGCATCTGAATTGCCTGTACAGTGAGTTTGGGCAGTTTGTGTATTTTTCAAAGTGGGAAAAGCATTATAGATGCCTCACCTGCAGGACTTTCTTCTGTCTTTTTATACATTTCAGTCTCTGTGCCCCACTTCCCTTTCTTACTGCATGGTTACTTCCATAGCTTGAGTCATTAACATCCTGGGTGGGAGGCATTAAGTAGAGCAATAATGACTCTGATGCCTGACTCAGTTTGACATTGAGTGTCAGGAAATGGTGTGTTTTCATTGGGAAATAATGTATTCTCAGTCAAAGTTAGGCTTAAGTAGGATTAGTTATGAGACCATGTCCTTACCAGCATAAGGACAACACAGTGCAAGCAGAGGGTTCAACGGTGCCAGTGGTCCTGGACCAAAAAGGCCAGCGCATTTCAGGAATATCTGCAGACTGAAAAAATATCAGAGGAAGGATTAGGTCTAATCCGCATCACAGGGATAAAAACTTTATCCCAGAGACAAAGTACCTGCAAGGATGGAAGAACTCCATGCCTTCAGGTCTGAAAAAGGGACTTTGCACTTTGTGGCAACTGGGTGAGGTGGTGAAGTTCACTACATCATGTCTAGAGATGCCCTCTTCTAAGGACTTGGATGCTCATCTGTGAGCTGCCAAAATTCACCCGATTTTGTTTTAGTTTGAAAAGATATATCGTCATTCTTATTTATGGAGATGATAGTTTTTCGTTCACCACAGCCCAACCGAGATAGATTGCTGGTCTGGGTTACAAGAAAGAAGGATCCTGGCAGGCGAGAAGAGTGGCAGCAGGCAAGGGAAGTGGGGACACTTCTGCGTAAGCACAAAGCATTTGGACCCAGCACTTGAACCCAGGCTAGTGGTCTACGCCTCCCTTGGACTTACAATACACTAGTGTTGGACCCAAAGGAGTGTCTGAACTGATGACTCTCTGGAGGAGAATCAGGATTGTCTGGATGTGAATAAAAGTTAAGCAGGAGATTAGTCGCTTGGAGAAATATATTGCTGAAAAGAAACAGGACTGGATTCCATATGGTTGGACTGAGCTACAGAAATTATTTAGGGGATTTTATGCTGGTTGTACTTTGAGAAGAATTCCGAATTCAGCTTTCACTCAGATCTTTTGTTTTTCCCTTTTATTCAGTATACACATTGGTAATTTGAATGTTGCATATTAAATGCTGTGTACGTGGCTTGTAAACACATCATGAGTCAGCATTACCAATAGATACATTGCAGAATTCTTGTGGAGCTGTCTTCTTCCTTAAGTAGCACATTCTCGTGAGATACATTTCCTGGCTATTCACATAGGAAAGGAAGAGGAGTAGATTGGAGGATTCTAATTTATTGGAAAGATAAACAGTTTATAGCTAGTGTCTTAGAGTGTCTTTCCTATTCAATAGAAAAACACATATGCCAGCTCTTGCTGTTAAGAACAAAAGATTAAATAGTTTCCAGGAAGACTGAATATATTATTTTAAAAACCATTCCATTTTGATCTTTTGAGGAACAGGGAATGTACACTTGAGAAGGGTTTAATTTTGTTAAAGAATATTTTTGTTTGTTTGATCTTGCTTTTTGTAGTGGGATATTGCCAATCTTTTGTTATGCATTATTAAAACAGATAATGAGATACAATTCTTGCTCCAGGGAGTTTTCAGTCCTTGCAACCAAAGGCTGCACAACCAAAGAAACTGTTGCTAACAAGATAGACAAATGGTGGAAGGGAGGAAAATGTTCTTGTTTCTGGTCTTGAGGTGGGGAGCGAGTTACAAGGAGGTTAAAGCTTTAGGTTCGCAATACTTTTGTGCCTATATCCAGCCCGCAAAGACAATGAGCATGTCTTAAGTCCTGTGGACCTTGATGCCTTCTTAGAAGGCCCATGGATTCCAAGTAGGACAAAGAGTTAGACATGCATTTTTCAGTTGAAGAGATGCTTTTAGGTATTTGAACTTCAATGCTTTAATATTAAGCTTGTGTTTAAGCACCCACTTGAGCTGAGGCTAGACTAGGTCAAAGACATTTGGGCAGAGATTAGGTGGAAGTCTGGAAGATTTCAAGTTCTGATGATGTTTCAAATAGTGACCTGGTGAGTGCCTCCACTGGTATCTCATATTTTCCAGTCTCATCTGCCAATAAAATTGAGAAGTGTCCATCTCATTAATGTTTTTATCCTGATCTAACATCTCCTGTTACTCTTCTGTCCATGGAAGGATGCAGTTTCATAATTTTGAGATTTGATTCACCATGATTTTAAAATCTCTGCCAATGCAGAGATGGTACCTTTCTCAGGCATGCAAGGAGCATGGCTGTTGATATCAAAAGGTTCCCCTTTTCAGAATAAAATAATCACTTGCAGTCTCTTCTCCACGCATCCAAAGTGTAGGTTCAGCTTACTGATCTTTACAGTTTCTCAATCTTGATATGCATTCTGCCTACCTACATCTTCCAAAGCCTTTAAATCTCTCTGAAAATGGCTCTAAAAAGTGTGAATTACTGGGTTTTTTGTGTCCATGAAATGACAGAATTTCCTCTGGATCCTTTCTGCTCTTGCAGTCAGAGTCTGCATTGGATTTTGCCTTTGTCGCTGGGTCTGTAGGCTTTTTTTCTACGCTTTTATCTTCTGTGCGAAGGATATATCAGCTGCTCTGTCTCTACTGTGGGACTGGCTGAGTCATTCGTGCATTCATAAATAGTCTCAGACCTGCTGCACATTGATAATATCTGTGCTTACTGATGACCATAGCTGGAGCCCCTGTATCTATCTCCTACTGGTGTTCTACCTCTTCCCTTGCAGATACTGCACAATACATCTGAAATTTTGTCTCCTTGTGCACTTTGGAGTCTGACCTTGGAAAGATTTTATTCTTCAAGGGATGGAACTGCAGTGGTGCCTGTGTGGGACCCATGTCTAGCCAGATGATGGGGGCGTGTCAAAAGTTCTAAGTTGTCACTGGGAGATGATGTTGAAGAGGGGGAGATGGTCCACTGAGGAGGCAGCTTTTGAACATTAGGCCTTGTTGCATGCTGTGCTCTGCCCCTGTCACAAGCACCACTTCTCTTGAGGTGTTTTCCCTTACTTACTGGGGACAGATGGCATGCAAATTGGCAAAGTATTTGTTTATTTGCTTATTCTTTTGTATCTGGAGATAGAAGAGAGGTCATAACCCAGCATTGCAAAGATGTAAGGTACAGGCATTGGTTGGAGAGGAGGAAGCAGTTGTGTGAGCCTTGTGCTCAGTGTCTCACATGTAATTGGTGTGGGGGTGTCATGGGACGAAAGCGTTTCAATTTCTGCTGGTCCCCTCAGACCCAAGGCTTAAAAGGAACAGTATAATGAGACCTCTTGCGGCATGGCAATGCTCTGCTGGTGCACATACCCCTCACAGTCTCCTATGGGACTGTTTGAGCAATGCAACTTTTGCCTGAGGTCTGTATTGGTGTTCGCTTTGCTGCTGCTATCTCTGCTGCTCTGAGTTAAGCTCCCGCTGCCAGTGGCGATTCCCAAATTGCCTTGTTAGCCCAGAGGCATCTGCTCCTCAGCATATCCCCTAGGACATTGCCTCAGGAGAAATCATTCTGGCTTTGCCATTTATATAGCTACCCTTCATCTTGTTTTTTCACCCCATCATGCAACTTGAGAGCTTCCATCATAGTAAGTGGCTTGGGCTTGTAGCCATTGTTAAGATCTTCTGTAGTTTTCACAGGTTTTTATCTCCTGCTTTCTAGAGCTGTAATTAATTCCTAAAGATGAAGTAACTAAGTGAAGAAAGTTAATTTCAATGTGTCCTTCCCAGTAACCTCATCTGCGAGAAAATAGCTAGAATATTGTCATTAATCTTTTACACAATGTTAGCCAGATGACTTTCTTCTGTTTTCCCAGTCAATAACTTTATAGCAGTACTGCTCAGTTCAGCGAAGAGCTGTTTTACCACAGAGTGCAGTCTGAGTTGTGGGTGCTGCCTTGTCACTGTATCACAAATAGGGGTAAGTTGTCCTGATGACCAAAGAGGAGGGAGTGGTAAAGGACCAGAGTGAAGCTCCATCCTGTAGTACCCAGTGAATGCTGTTCGCCTGATAACGAGAGTTTCCTACTTGTGGATCAAGCAGCTGAGAAAATATTTGGTAATCAGTCATGGAAGAGTCACCTCTCCAGTTGGAATGACACCATTCCTAATATTGATACTAAGTTTGGATAAACTGAGTGTAAAGTGCGAAGAGAGCTGGACCAGAAGCAGTCCTTGCACAGAGCATTTGGGGCCAGGGGAGCTGGCACTAAATAGGCAGCTTTTTCTTATTTTCCTACATGCAAGCACAGAGCTTTGCTTTCTCTCATTATTTATGTAATTCCAACACATATTTTGAGAAGTGCCTTTCCCTCTTCCCCTCATTTTAAATACCTTCCTGGTGGAAAATGCAGAAGATTTCCCAATCTGTTGTCATATGACGCATGAAAGGGATTACCTCTGCTTTCTTCTTTTTTTCTGTTGGCGCTTGAAGCTGCTTGCTTTTTTTTATTCAGCCACAACTACAATTAATTTTTAGCATCTGGCAGTAAATAGTGTTATGTCTGGCTGTGGCAGGGAGACAGGGAGCTCAATTAACACAGCCTTGAATATTTGCTAGTTTGCTTTCCAGACCCATTTCTATGATGTGTTAGAAGGCTTAAGCACAGAGCAAAAAGAGGAGCAAAAGAAATTGTAGACATGGTATTATTTCATTTAGTATTAATATGGTGAACACAGGATGATAAATAGTGTTGAATTCATGAAATGACTCTTTCCCTTCTCAGTAATCTGATGACAGTAATTACATGTGTAGAATGTAGTAAAATACTTATAGGACTTCCTCCAGTGAATTGCTTTCAAAGTCATTTGCTGGGAATTCTTAATCAGTGAACAGATAACAGGGCGAATAGGATCCTGACTATAGGAGTAGGTGTCCTGGTTTGGGTTAGAACAGAACAAATCTGTTCTATGACTTTTACTTTTCAGCTAAGTCTGTCTGAAGTTAGCAGCATGTTTACCAGACAGAGCCTGCTTCTAACAGTGATAACGCTCCATGTTAATAGTTAGTACCAAGGATGGAATGCAAACCAAGGTCACTGCTAGATCTTGTGTACCACACTGGGGGGTGCAGAAAAGTAAAGGCTACACCTGCAGGGAGGCGTGAACAGGACAAGTGACCCTAAATTAGCCAACGAGGTGTTCCATCCCATATACGTCATATTTGGCATAAAGCTGAGGGATCACGAGGGTCTCGGCCCTTCTCTCTTGGCACTTTCGCCATTTTGCCCTTCTTCTATTTCCCTGAGATCGAGCTGCTCTCTCGGCTTTGGGACTCTTCCTCGCTCGGTTTGGCCTTGGCAGCTTCAGCTTTTCCCTGAGGCCTCCGGCCCCGGTCTCAGCCCCCGGCTCAGGCCTTGGCTGGGCCCCAGGTTCTGGGCCGCATCCCTGAATCCAGCTCCCGGTTCCCGGCTGCTGCTGGGCCCTTCCACAGCATCAGTGGGGACGGGGACGGATTTACCGTCGAGGGGGCTGGGTTCAATAGTAATTTTGTACATATTTGTATATATTTACTTTTTATTACGATTGTTATTATTCTTATTCATTTTTCTTAGTAAAGCTGTACTAGTTTCCTTTCCTAATGGATAAGTCTCTCTCCTTTATTTCCATTTTTCATTTTTTTGGGTGGGGAGGGGCAGAGAGCGTTCTGTTGCAGATTTGGGGGTGCCCTGATCCCAAAACATGACAGTAGGACAATACTGAGGAGACAGCTTAATTTGATGGACAACATACTGTGTCCAAACTTGAAAAAGGTTGTTGAAAAAATCGAAAGGTTTTTGGTGAAGTGCAACAGGATGTATCTGAGGTTTTCAGAATGTCCTTTTGAGGGAGAGAACTCAGAGGATGGAAATATTTAATTTATCCAGGGGAAGGTCCTCTTAAGTTTGGTGAAGAGGAGTTTGTGTAAAACTACACGGGGAAGATGTTGTTGAGAATAGATTGCTGTAGCAGAAAAAGAAAAAAAAAAAAAGGCAGTGGATAGAAATTGAAGCAACTGCTCTTAAAAAATATTTAGAAAAGCTATCCTGCCCCTGAAACAGCTTAGTGGATGTGATACTGATAGGTTCTCTACTTGTTTTAAAGTCAGTTTAAAAGTATTTGTTTTCCACAATGATATGCAAACTGTCAAATAGAAGTTATGTGTTTGAAGCAAGCTCTGTGGGGAGGAACTATGGCCTGTGTGATGCAAAAGGTCAGACCATGACCATGAGCGTTTCCCCAAGGCTTGAAAACTTCATATATCTAAAGTAAGATATTGTTTCTCCCAGGACATGTGTTATAACAGACCAAGGCAGCATTTTTGGTTTGGTGCCCTCAGGAGAACACCTGTGGAAACAGAAACTTCCTTCTTTCCCCCCCTTTCTATGTTTTTATGCGTTAATCAATCACACAAGTTTTGGACTATTATATCTCCACTTTAACCACTCAAAAACCCCACCACTCTGTGAGAAAAAAGGACATCCTGCGTAGCTCACTTATTTGTACTATTTAAGCTGGAAAGGGCATTTCAGTACTTTTTCTTCCCAGCCCCAAGATTTTTTAGGGCCTATGACATGAGAACACAAGTGAATGTTGTCAGCCTTTCAGCCTTTCTCAAATAGTATGCAAATATTCAAATATATTCAAATATCATAAATAAGACTGTTATTGCCATAGTTCCACTGACTCTTCTGAGGAGGCTCTTCAGGATGTGCATCCAAAGGGCTTCTAGAAGATTCCTGCCTCTTGAAATGAAGCCCTAGCGCAGTAAAATGTGCCAGAACCACCATAAAGGCTCAGAAGGAACCTCTCAGGCTTTCAGAAGTAAGGTCCTAAGCATGCAAACATCACAAGACTTCCAGAAGTCAGGAGACCACAAAATGTGTAGTCATTCTTTACCAGTGTTTGAGCCACTATACTGCACAGGCTTCCTATTTTCCAGAAGCTGTGATATAAGCAGCACAGTACGGATTAATCTCAGAACAAGGTTCCTCCTCATATGTTTTCCTTGCATTCAGAAATTATGAAATGTAATGGAAGGTACTAATGTCACCTCTTTGACATGGGTAAGAAACTGTCTCTGCTGCAGGATCAGACTTACCAACTGCAGTTTTAAGCCACAGAGACGTTTTTCCATTTTGCACGTGTTACATTTACAGCATGACCCTGAGTACTCTCTGTTAAGTTCTGTGGCACTGATAGACCTAGTGGTGCTATTTCTGAAATGAGCAATTTTCATGCAGCAGAAGGAGTGTTTCATAGAGCATTTTATATTGAAGGTCATTCTAGGAGTCAAATCTGGTTTGCACCTTTGCCATCTGTAGGTGAAAACAGCAGCTTTTTGCAAGCTGGTTGCACAAAAGTGGTCTGTGCAGGAATAAAATAGTGTTATGGTAACATCTACCCCACCTCACTGTCTGAAAGCTTCTTGTTAAAGACCGGGAACTTAGTCTTTTCTAGGTGACACTTCTTGGGAGAGAGGGTATGTTCATCCTTCAGTCATAACTGAGTGTCCACATTAGTATTATAGGAAAAATAAAAGAATTTGAAAGCAGAAATCGCTTGCTATGTTCTGAGATTGTTGAATTCTCCATCGTCTTCTTTGCCTATTACTAATTCTTTTTCTAGGCTTGTCAATTATTCCCGAGTCAATTAATAAAGTTTATTTACTTGAGCAAGAAAATTGCATAATCCTGGTCTTAAACCAGATGATGTCAGCAGATGAGATGATAAAAAAAAAAAAAAAGAACTCAAAACAGGTTCACTGTGATAAGTTTCAGGGTTTTTCTCCATAACTGGAACTCAAAGCTAAAATCACTTCTTTTTAAAAAATATTTATTTATTTATTTATTTTATTTTGGAAAGAGTTCAGGAACATTTTGAATGGGAAACATCAAACAGGAAGTATCAAGTTCTTGCACTAAACTGAAGAAGATTGTTGACTCATCACTGAGCATTTCAGATACTGCTTTGAAAATGATTTGTAGTTGAAATTCATGTTCTCGGATACACATTTCTTTGAATAGCGTGAGGGAAGAGCACTTGAGGGAAGAATAAACTGCTACCGTATCAATCTTATTTTGCTTATGTCAGTATTCCCAAAGCAAAGGTTGTGTCTTAAATTTCCTCTTAAGACCTTAAAAACAGGTCAGGCATAGTCCCACCAGCACCCAGCTGAGATGACCCAAACCACAGCTGAAGTTAAAGGTGCCAACTGATACATCACCACCATTACTGGGTTTCAAGCTGTGGTCAAAAGCTCTGGAATCTGATCTTTGGCTGAAAAAAAGCAAATCACAGAAAATATTGGAAGCACCTTGGCTGTGGGTTTTTTTGCTGACAGGAGGGAAAGTTTCCCAGTGTGATGCAGTTCACTGGTGTTGTATTATTTCTATGTGGTTTGGGAGAGCCTGACAGACGTGTAGGGTGGAATGACTGTATTTTTGTCTGAGTTTTCACTCACATACATTGTCATATCAATTGCCTATGTCAACAAATACAATATACAGCATTTAATATCTCATTTTGGCATCCCAACTGACTGCAGCTGAGAAAGCAGGACTGAATACTTCTTTTTCTGAGTGAAAAAGGAGCCTACAGACAGAACACAGAAGTTTTACCCTGAAGAAGCAAAGCCCAAATAGCTCCTTAGAGTCCAAACTTAAGCCAACCTTAGGGGCTACATCTACACTGCTGTTCCAGGTAGTGGGCATCTCGGCACGAAGTGCAATGCTAAGCTGTCTGACCATACGATTGTACTGAGAGCAGCCAACAGAACACGAATACTGAATTTTCTAGAAATACAAGCTGCTTTTTTGCACGTCAGTTGTGTGAAAGTAATACCTGCCTCCCCCCCGCCTTCCCAGTGCCTACCTTCCTGCTCCATTCATCCATGAACACGACATTGTGCAGATGCAAACAACTGCCTACACACACATCCTGTTCAAGATTTACAGTATAAAGCATTAACATATTTTAATAAATCAACAGATTAGACTTTTCTTCCCACCACTTCCCAATGACTGACTCTTGGATGTAATCATTAACTCTGAGGTGATGGAGATAGAAATCTTAGTTTGCAAAATGGAGGACTAAGTCCAGGATGTTACACAGGTACCAGTTTTCCTTTTTTGTTTGGGTATCCTTGTCCCTTCACTGCCTTTGGAAATTCCCGGATCTTAATACAAATAGAGATGTCAAGAATTAACAGAAGGTTCTTACTGATATCAACCAAAGTATAGTGGAGGCACAGTGAAAACAAATCAAACCACTCTTTTTAAAGTGAGCCTTCTCCCACTGTACTATTTGTCCCTCAATGTCTCGGGAGTGCTATTTCCATGAGTATTTATCCCATCCTTTGCTAGAGCTGCCCCGTGCCACCAGCCCCCCACCCAGGTAAAAGATAGACACACGAATGGAGAGACAAAGCTTTGAAATATTAACATGGGACAAGTTATAGTGCAAAGGGATGCACATGGGAATGACTTATTTCATGGGAGGTGAGAAGGATGTGCTTTGAAGGTTGGGCATCAAAGAACACTGCGCAAATTTGACACAGGTTCATTCTTACTGAGATATCCTGGTCAGTTGATTGTTGATGTTTAAAGTAGCCCTTAATGCAAATCCAGAGGCCTTTGGACACATAAAGAAAAAACCCACAGTTAAAATATATTGCCAGCCAAGCACTGTGGCTGTATAGCACAGTTCAGTACTCTCAACTTCGGCCTGGAATAAAAGCTTTCAATGTTCAGCTTTGCCGCTGGCTCACCCAGAGCATGTCTTGGCTTCCCCAGCGCAGGTGGGCTATTGAGCCTTCCTTTCCTGAATGCTTCAGATGTGCTGATGAGAAGAGCAGTATGAGAGCCCAGAGGGGAAGCCCTGGCCCGCTTCAGGAAGGTGGGAGTTGTTGGTTCAGCCCAAGCTGACTTTGCATCAGCCCTTATTAATGCATCCATCTCAGCAGGCTTCTTAGCTCAGGTTTGGTGTCATGCTAGCTGCTGCTAGATACTGCTAATCAGCTTCAGCTTGCCTCAGGATGAGCACAACGGTGTTGCACCTAGCTGGAAAAACTACTGACAAACTCATACCTGCTCTGGTTCACAGCCTTTTCCATGTTGCCTTGGCCTAATGTATTAAAAATGCACAGCATCCTGCAAAACACCAAATGCAAGTTTTATGTCAACTCTGACAGGCAGTAACTTCCATGCAGAGTAATTCAGATACACAACCAGATAATAATTTTCACATATTTTACTGTCAGCTTTCGCAGTCTCCTTTTCTACTGGTTTTAAGGTGATTGAGGGCATATCCTTCCTGACCCTAGTCCTGCTTCCTTGCAAAACCAAGGAGAGAGTTACCTTTGACTCAAGTGGCATCTGGAAGTGGTGCTGCAACTGTTAATTAATGAGCTGAGTCTTGACTACTTGAAGAAAAAGTCCTATGTTGTATTTTAGAGTTTTTGCATCAGCATGAGCGGCAGCAGCCAGCAGCGTCTGTGTGCTTGGAGCTGGGCTGCAGCGAGGCAGGAGCAAGTGGTGGGAATGTGGAGCTCAATCCTAGGTGCAAAATCCTCCTGAAGTCTCTCGTTGCCTTGAAACTTCAAATCTCAGCTGTTCTTCTGCCTCTTAAAAGTTAGGTAGTAGGACAAGGAAGAGAATGAATACAGGAATCTGACTGTTTTCCCCCCCAGAAAGGATACTCCAGTATCTTCTACTGACATTAAGTAGTCAAGTCCTTTTGTGTCAGCTGTAGGCAGGACTGTTACTGATGTCTGTCATTAATAGTAATTAGACAATATTGGCAAAGTTTTGGCCATTGACCCCAGCTGAAAACCTGCCACCAGAACTTTTAAGATTTTCAACAAAAAGCAATGAGCTCTTTCAGATAATGAAATCAGGAAATATTCTACATGTTAAAAAAGGATCACAATTTATACCTTCTTTATGACCATGGATTTGTTACTGGTTAGAAACATTGCCTTTGTATCTGGGATGTTCCATTTGCTGTTCCTGTAGAAGTGGTCACCTATGGAGGAGCTGTGAGGTTTGGAAAATTCTAGTCTCTCACAAGAACCTTGTTGAAATTTGGCAGCTGACTTGTACCCAGATTCTGACAGCTCTGATTCTACTCGAGCAGGTTCTTGTCTGGACTTCCTTGGAGGCAATTTCTTCCCAGGCAGTAGCGGGAGGCTGGAAGAGGAGAGCAGCCTGACTTTCCTCCTTGAAGCCTCAGAGTGGGGGAGGACTGAGTGTGCACGTGGGAGGAAATGGGACAGCACATCTAACTTGCAGAAGTGCTCATCACTCCTCACTGCAGCCAAAGCCAGTGAGGGCTGTGCTCTGGACTGATAAAAACTCTGAGAATGGAAAAATGAAATACAATGTCCTTATTCTGAGATGTCAAAAATTAAATTGTTCTTTTGATCCAGTCCTCCAGGCCTCAGTTCCCCTCTCAAAAATAAAATAATCTGGGACCATTCTGGTGTCAGAGCAGATTTATGAAAATAAATGTGTGCACATCTGTGAAACTTGCAGGGATTTGTAGCATTGAGTATGAGGAAACGAACAGTCTTATTTTCCTAGCAGGGTTTTGAAGTGTGCAGCAGGGTTATATGCAGTTATACATAATGTGCCCCATTCTCTCTGTGCATTGAGCAAGTTGTGAAACCTGTAAAAATAATAATATACGTTCATTCGTAATTAAAGGCTTCATCATAATGCATGAGCACAGGGGAGGCAAATGAAGGTTTGTGCGTGTGCAATTATCGAATAACTTCCTAAATTGCAGCATCTTGCTAAAGCAGCTAGAGGATCAGGCTAATTTAGTGAGTGATGGAAAAGGTCTGTAATACCATTCTGTGCACAAGTATTCGTGCTCCCGACAGCATGATTTGCTTTTCTTTATTAAGGCTCTTTTTTATTTACTTCTTTTTTATTTATTTTCTGGATTCAAGAAAGGAAATGTAAAAACAATTTTATTTTTTTCCCTCAGGGCAGAGACCACTTGCTGCTTTGCATTTGTACATTACCCAACACCAAGGGCACCATTCTTGGTGGCTTTTTGGTCCTACCCTATCAAACATAAATAATGTTTTGAGCTCCAAATTGCAGTGTGATTGTATGTTTATGCATCTACATGAATATGTGTTTTAAAGAGTTCTATGCTACAGTTTATTTTGTTAGGCTTGGTTAAGCCAGTTAAATAACAAATACCCGTCTATGGAGACTTTTAACATTCCTTTTTTCAGGATATCCGTACAAACTTTAGTAGTGAGATCTCTCTGAAACATCAGAAGCTGAAAATATTTCTTTACTTCAAATAATGACTATTTGGATTGAATTTCTACTTTTGCAATAAGACATAATATCAGAGAAAAGAAACAGAGGTGAGATTTTAACTCCACAGAAAATTAATTTTTCCATGGCTTTGGAATTTTGCCTTAAGTGTAGGAAAGAGCATTTAGCTGTAAACGCTATGCTTTTGTCTGCTGTTTCATTCTCTTGAGATGGTTCATACAGATATTTTTAGCCTCACCTGTATTTTCTTATCTTTGGCTTCTGAAATTGGTGCTGTTATGCAAAAGCAGTACCTGCCTTCCACTTTTCATGCACAGAAACCTCTACAAGGCTGAGATATGCCTGCAAGGACAAGTTAATTAAGAAAGTGCATCCAAACACAATGGAGGGAGCTGGGCACTTAATTCCCTCTGACCCTTGATAATCCTCATCCGTACAGAGCAGACCGTAAAATCATTTACTGCGTTCACGTATTCTCAATGAACATTGGAGAAGTCAGTCTGTACTCTCAACACAAGCATGAAGCACTACTGTTTTTCTGGACCATTTAAGAGCCCTGGGCAAGGTTATGTCAGCATAAATAGTTTTGTGTTTGTCTGCAGTGACCTATCCAGGGCTCTAAGAGGAAATCACTATGCTGAAGCCTTTGGTTCAGTTCTCTTAACTGTTACAGCAACTCAAGTCCAACCTGGACAACTTTCCACAGTGCTTTTAAGTCTCCAGCACCCAACTGTCAAGTTCTTTTCCAAATCAGCCGAGAGAGAAACCTGAGAAAGCTCTGCTGGAAAAGAACTCTCATATGGGCAAGTTACAGTGCACCTTGCAGGTAATTTGTTAATTCCTAGTATAGTCACAAGGCCCACATACAAGGATATGGACATTTCGGATCATCTTTCCTCAGCCCTTGTAAGCCATGTGAGATGTTTCATACAGGCAATTCTATTACATTACCCTCTGTTCGTATTTTCAAATTAGACACAGGAAGAGCAGCATATGGTGAAGAGGAAAATAACATTTAGATGCCTGGCAAGGCTGCCTAGACTCACTGCAGTAGTGCCTGGTAACTTTTCTCAAAGATAAAGGTCTTATCTACTGGGCAATGTGCAAACAGTGCAAAATATGTAACATAGTCTCAGCCCTGGAGATATTAACAGCCAAATATGAGCAATAGGCAAAGCAGGTACCTGGAAGGTGAAAAGAACATGATAAATTAAGTTGTGAAACTTTTCTCTGTCTGCTATCCTAGCTTATGGAAGCAGGCAGTTCAGTAGAGGTAATTTTAAGTTTTTATGTTATATCATGGGATGCCAGCTTTTTCTTATGTACAGGGCATGTCAAAATATTGACTGCAGTTTGTTCCAAAGTATTCCTTTATTTGGCTTAATGAACCATTAGAAAGATAAGAAATGTAATAATAACATAATTTTATTTTTTGAGTTCCAGAGGCCCCAAATCTAATAAGAGAGGAACAGTGCATTGCATGTTATTTACTTATGGTGGGCTTTTGATCCAAAGTAACTCCGACAAATAAGATCAGTTCACAGCAAGATAGACAGACCAGTGTAAAAGAAGAAGAAACATCCTACAGGAAAACAAATCGATGATCTGGGCACAAATTGTATTTATTAGAATTATTAGGGTTACGGACTTTTGGGAAAACACAGTATTGAAAGCAGATTTTCAGGCTGAACAACTGTGGATGGTGGACTCATTACAGATTCATAGATTCACAGAACGTTAGGGATT
>WEIS01019453.1:0-10347 GCA_013389965.1 Todus mexicanus | reverse complement strand
GGAGTCCCCAACATTGGACGCTTCTAAGATTCAGCTGAACAAGATTCTGGGACATCTTATCTAGGCAGTGCTTTTGCCAAGAAAGGTTGGACCAGATGATCCTTGAAGTCCCTTCCATGGCATTCTATAATTCTATGATAATTGCACAAGAGGTTTTGGTTTGCATTTTGTGCTCCTGTTGCCTTCTTGGTTAAGCATTGGTTGATGTTAGAGCAGTTATATTTGAGCTGTTACAGTGGTTTTCAATGGCAGCAACAATTTAATAGTGTTAAAACAGTTCAAGGGGTGACTGTTGTGAAGGGCAAACTCTGTGCGGCCTGTCATGAATGGATGTGGCATTAGAGTACGTTGGATACATGTTTATTTTTGTGAACAGGTTGATGGTTGTATTAAGTGTAAATGTCCAGGTTTTGGTTTCCTCTGTGAGGAAGAGGCTGGGGCTGCCCTGTGCTGAAGACACTTAGTTCCAGACAGGCAATAAATTAAATTAACTTTTCTGAAGTCAAGTCTAGTTTGCCAACGACAGAAATTAAGGGAGCTCCCTGTATATTACCTCAACCCATGAGCTGTTCTATGTTGTTTTTTAACCCTGTCCTATTGACATGGGGGAGTGAGAGAGCAACTGGGTGGGCATCTGTCAGACAGTCAAGGCACCATACTACTGTAGACAATATCCATAGTTCCTGCTTGATCATATAGTAAAGCTTGGGTTTGAGCACCAACGTGTCCCAGTAGCAAAGGAGAACTATGATTTCCCTGCTTTTTCTGCTTGCGTGAGGAAGTTGCTTTCAAGAGTACTCCACTTTTGGCAGTCGTTGCTACTATATATTGCTGCGTATGTGTGTGGCATGTTAGTATCAGCTAACTTTTCTTAACCACTAAAAAGCACCTCCAGTTTATGTCCTGGGAATTGCAGACAGTATTTTTGTATTTTTGAAAATTAGACTCAGAGAGTGTGAAATTCCAGATACTCACGAATTGTACAGATCGGCTTTCATAAATCAGACTTCAAGTTTTAACAGAACTGTAAGAAAAAAACCAGTTGGTTTTATGCAAAGCATATATTCTATTACATTTTGACATATTTTTTTTTTTCTCTTCTAGATAAACATCATGTCAATGGAAACAGGATGGTAGAACCTTTCCCAGAGGGAACACAGATGGCTGTATTTGGTAAGACATCAGTTTTAAAACAAAAGCTCTAAGCTGCACTGTGTTGCTGCATGCCAAATTTCTTAATTTCAGCCTGAGACCTCAGAGATTTAGAATCTGGGTTGCTATTGCCAATTTCTAATCGCTACAGTCAGCTAAAACCACTGATCATTTGGGGAGATGTCCATTCCCCAAAGATACATACTAAAAGTAGTTTTTCAAAAATACAAACAAAATGTATATATAAAACAAATTCAAACCCTTATTTTGTTCCATAAAAATACCAAAATAGGAGCTTTTTATGTATGATAATTCCTGTAAGATCATTCAGTAGTTTAAACTAAATTCTGAAGGTGATCCATGATTCTCCAAACCTTAATTCAAAGTATTGGGATCTTGTAGAGCTGTTACCATTTAAATGCCCCAAGCCAAACCTGCTGGTTTATATTTCACTTTGTGAATACTCCTGTAGACATACTCTTGGATGCCAAGAGAGCTGGAAAGGTGGCCAGTTATACAAGATGTTTAATTTCATTGTATCTATGCTATTCTCTGTGAAAACGTAATTCTCTGAGTCCTTTTGCAAAAGTGGAAAACAATCCTCTGAAGAAATTAACTACTTCTGAAAGAAAGAAACATAATAGATCAGAATCACAAGTTTTTTACCAAGATACAGATTTTATCCAAATTTAGGAATCACCAGAGCTATCATTTCAGAATGTGCTAATGTTTGTCCTTAGGGTCAGCCTATAGAATTTACTAGAGAAGAAAAAGGTGGATTTCTGTGAGAATTATTCTTAAAACGTGTTGTTACAGAGAATGAAACATCTCCTAGCCCTGTTTTGAACCATAAGATCAGATTGTTTAGAAGGGATTTAATTCTCTATTAACTTCTACAGGATGGTACAGAAGTGCCTGAGGAAATTTATTATATCCTATTAAATGTTTATCTATCTAGGGTGTTGAAGTAAATATTAAATTGCTACTTGATACTCCTGCCTGATACACCTTAATACACCTGCTACATCTAGCCTGATGGAGTTCTAAATCATAATAAGTGCAGGGCAGGTATTTAAAGCAGTCATTGCTATTTTTGACCTGGACCCGATCTAATAACATATATAAATTTTGGCAATTGCAAAGTGATGTATGTAACAACAAATATAGAATAACAGAGGATGCACCCTGGAAAGCGGTGATCCTGAGAAGCAATGCTGTATAAATGCCCAGACTGAAGTAGCAAACAGAATAAACGCAGCTTTCGTGTATGAAATCAGAAGTACAGTGAATGGACATTTGCAAGCAATTTTACACCTGCACAGTGTTTCTGAGATGGATACTAAAATCGAACCATAGAAAGGCTTGGATTGGAAGGGATCTTAAAGACCACCTAGTTACAACCCCCCTGCCGTGGGCAGGGACACCTTCCACTAGACCAGGTTGCTAAGCCCTGTCAAACCTGGCCTTGAACGCATCTGGTGATAGAGCATCCACATCTTCCCTGGGCAGCCTGTTCAGGTGTTTCACCACCCTAAGGGTAAAGAATTTCTGAATTTTTAATCTAAATCTCCCTCTTCCACTTTGAAGCCCTTATTCTGATCCTATCACTACAGATCTTTATAAAATGCTCCAAGCTTTTCTGTAGGTCCCCTTCAGATACTGGAAGATTGGTGCTCCTAAAGGGATCATTCACATCTTTCTTATAGACCTCCCTTAGGTATTGAAAGACCACAATAAGGTCTTCCGAGAGCATTCTCTTTTGCAGGTTGAACAACCCCAACTCTCTCAGCCTGTCCTCATAGCAGAGATATTCCAACCCTCAATACATTTGACATTCTGTGGAGCAATTAGAAAAAATCTATTAACACCAGCAACAGAAAGGTGAAACACTGAAACGAACTATCAAAGCAACTAAGAGAATCTGTGTAATGTTGTGGGTTCAGACATAGACTGGTACATTTAGTGGAGTGTCTAACCAGTGGTTTCAGATGTCTTAGGCTCACCAGGCGGCCAGCTGCCAAACCAAGGGGATGGGTGTTTTGGGTGGTCTTGTGGTGTGGCAGAAGGCTTAGGCCACCCAGAATGAACTTAGATACTTGTGTCAGGCACCCCATTCGCTCCAGATACTTTCTGAGTTGATGTGTCAATAGAAAACACATTATCAATCTCCATAAAGGCAGAAGTAGTAGGAATTGGCTTCCCTACATGATACAGTTGATCACATTAGATAATGTAATCATCCCTACTGATGTTAGCTTCCTCTAAACTAGTCATGGCTTTCTGCTGATATTCTCACGTCTGTGGACTTTGTGAACGCACGAAAAAATATTGGAGTGGTTGAAAGAGAGATTGATTGACAATTTTTTTTGACCTAATGTGAAATGATTGTATGTTATGTTTTGAGTTTAAGATTAAGGTGGTCGTAGAGATTCTTCTTTGAGTTTCTTACACCAGGCAGGGTCAAAGAGTTGTGGCAGAATCTGATATTGATGCAGTCTTCACCATTTAAATTTTTTTAAAGCTTCTCCTTTATTTCCAATGTGCTGGTCAGATCAGTTTTCTGGTGGTTGTGGTGGGTGTTGGAGTGAGTGCTTCTATTGGTTATATTGGGGTGCATTAAGAAGACTGTGAACAGCAGGTCGAGGGAGGTTCTCCTCCTCCTCTACTCTGCCCTAGTGAGGCCACCTCTGGAGTGCTGGGTCCAGTGCTGGGCTCCCCAGTACGAGAGAGACAAGGAACTACTGGAGAGAGTCCAACAGACGCTATGAAGATGCTGAGGGGCCTGGAGCATCTCTGTGCCCAGGAAAGGCTGAGAGCTCTGGGGTCCTTCAGGTGGAGAAGAGCAGCCTGAGAGGGGATCTGATCAATGCTGAGCAAGAGTTAAAGGGTCCCTGAGGGGTAAGAGGATGGGGCCAGACTCTTGTCAGTGGTGTCCAGTGACAGGACAAGGGGAAAAGAGCACAAACTGGAACCCAGGAGGTTCCATCTGAGCAGGAGGAGAAACTTCTTTGCTGTGAGGGTGCCAAAGTGTGGCCCAGGCTGCCCAGAGAGATTTTGGAGTCTCCTCTGGAGACAATGCGATCCTGGGTCCCCTGCTCTGGGTGACCCTGGAGGAACAGGGGGGGTGGATAAGATGATCTCCAGAGGTCCTTCCAACTCCCACCATGCTGCATTTCTGTGATTCAATGATATCACTGTTGGTTGTACACCATTTGCAAAATTTCATAGAAAGTAATATCCTACCTACGGATTTCCACCGGAAGAATCTCATAAACAGCCTATACTAAATCCTTCCTGAGGAACTCCCTTCCATTTGTATCAAGCCTGGTAACTTTAATCACATTTAAATTGCCCTAGATTTTCCACAAGATTGTGACTGCAAATGTTGGGCTAGGTGGTGAAAACTCATGCTGCTGCCATCTGTGCTGTGAATAAATGGAAAACCTACATGTTCTTAGGTTTACTATTAGACCTGAAATATAATAGTATACAAACATGACTCCGATGATAATTGTTGTCATTTGTTGGCACTGGCATCCCATTCTGATATGTCGTATAGAAAAATGGAGCTAAAATTCACTTTTACTACCTCCAAGGGGGCAATGTTTGCTGGCCTCATGAGAATGCGAATGAAAGGAAGTACTTGGAGAAAACTATTATCTATTACTAGTTATTCTTCTCAGATTGTTACTCATCATAACCATGTATACTCAAGTTCTTTGTATTTTAGGCCTCTGTAAGCTAGGGGGAAGAAATTGAACTGGCCTGAGCTAGAAGACTTTCTGACTCCACCTTAGCAAGAGAGGTCTTAGAATCATAGAATTATAGAACCATTTAGGTTGGAAAAGATCTTTAAGATGATTGAGTCCAACCATTAACCTAACTCTATCAAGTCCTCTGCTCAACAATGTCCCTCAGCACCACATCTGTGAGAAATGAACCCCAATAATGATTTTAGAACTAAGGACAAAGTCTCCAAGGCAAAGCTAAAAAAAAATTATTTACAATGCTGGGTGCATAGTGGGAGTTTTTCTCCATAGCATATGCACACCACATAGGGTCTTTTCTACACTTTTATATGTTATAATCATACATATGCATAACTCTTCATTTGCATTCTATTGCCACCCGCCTTGCGCTTGCACCGCATCACCGAGAGGGTCTTCATGGGTGTTCTTTCTAGCATGCGGCTTCTCAGGCAGGTGGGCAGCCACATATAAGGCTATATATAGCACTAAAGTATGTGAATTGTTTATATAGGTTTTAGACAAATTTAAGATTCATCAAGACACAACTAAGGTAATATATCTAAACCAGACATCTAAATAACACCCCCTAATCTGACCATTTGTCTTCCCTGCCTTGTTCCCTGATATTGGGTACTAAAGGCTTACCTTCTTCCCGTCCGCCTACGAGTTTTCAACCTTGGCTGAAGCAAAACTGTTCTTGCTTATCACAACATTTACATGGCTTCTAAACATGTCCAGGGATGGTGATTCAACTACTTCTGTAAATGTGAGGCTTCTCACATGTCTTCTCTGGAAACATCCTTTCACCTTTTCATTGAGATTGCACAGGGACACCTCAAGGGGCAGTAGTTACTAAGAAGCAATCCCTCATCCTTCAAAAGATCTGCAAAAGCTACAAGATGGTAAATAACCAGTTCATTTTGTAGATCTAGCCTGGTTGCATTGAAGTTTCCTACAGCTTGCATAGTTTCAGATTCACTGCTGAAAATAACCATATAAAATGCAATACTGGACTGTAAACACTAATTCCTTCACCTGCAGTTAGATTGCATTACACAGCTCTGTCTTCTGCAAAATCTTCTTCAAGATGATGCTCTTACTAATGCTGCCTTATTTACTTTATGATAATGACTTCTTGTTTTGATCAAGGAACGAGGTGATGGCACACGGGTCATTGTTCCTGCAGCCTTTCCATTTCTAACAGAACCTCACAATTTTCAAAAGACTATTTTAAGTGATCTTGAGATTCTCCAATTGTCAGTTTAGCAACATTCATCTGCCTAAGATGCACCCATTCTCATTAGAATAAAGAAATGTGTCCTTGTTTCTACAGCGGTGAAAAAGCTAGATTTCAAGGGTGAAGGTGACTCTTTAATGGAAATCTTTTAATGCTAACCCTCCAATGACCTCTTAATCCAGTTTCCAGCTAATATTGAAGCACTAAGAGCATGGGAGGTGCCCAGGCACTGCTCACAGCCTCACTGGAGACACTGTAGAATGCTATTACCAAAAATCATTGTGTCCCTTGAAGTAAAGAGAGGGCTGTATTCCTAAATTCAGTGACTGATACAGATGAAACTCTAGATGTTATGTGTTTGTGTTGTGGATGGTGAAGTAGAAACCTCTAATTCACCCTATTTCAGTATAAACCATTCAATAAATGCCTTTCCAGAAAGATTTCTTCAAATTTTTATTGTCATAGATATTTTGAATTAAAAATATTTTGCCTGTGGTGACTAATTTTGTCCAAAAACCTAACCAAAAGGCAAAACCTGAACATATATTAGGTGACTGCATATTTTTTGAAAAGAAGCAGTTTAGGGTCTAAAATCAACTTTTGGTAAGAGTTGAAAAAATTAGAAGAAATGCTTCAAAGCTGCAGAACCTGTGGAATCTTCAATAAATTAATATTTCCATCACTACCATTATAATTCTTTGCATATTTTAAACACATTTGAATGCACTGCTGTATTATGCTTGGAAAGATTTCTGGTTAGTGTTTCTGAATTTTATATGCGTATTACTGATAGGACAAGAGGAAACAGCCTGGAGTTGCACATACGGACATTTAGGTTGGAGATGAGGAACCATTTCTTCTGTGCAAGGGTTGTCAAGNATGTTCCAGGAATTCTATACCCATCTTATTGTTATACTTTGCATGAGTTATTATTGTCCTATTGAGATTCAGATGTGCCCTGTGCATTTCCACAATTCCCTTTGCTTCCAAAGGCTGGTTAAAAAACAGGATGACATCAAGATTGTCCCATTAGCCCTGGGGTTAATTGAGAGCCGGGGGTTTCTCAGCCATTGCATGTGGCCTGTGTCAGCAGCCTCTGTGGTGCAGCGCCACACTGTATCGATGTGGCTTGTGCTGTTGGAAGCCTGAGCTCCTCAAACCGGACCTGCTCTTGGGTGCTTCAACTCTTCTTAATAAAGGCTTGATCAAGGCAGCTTTCCAACTAGAGGAAAATAACTTCACTTGAATGTGGGATGATACTTTTAAGAATGGATGACTCTATGTAGAGTTTATTTTCCTCATTTCTGGAACAGCTACTGGTAGCCCTGTCAGATAAGAAAGTATGTTAGAAAGTCCTTTGGTCCAGCTGAGCTTTCAATTAATATGCTTTTATGATGAGCTCTGTTCTTTTCAATGAGAAAAGGAAATCACAGGGAGCAAAGTTTGGACCCCAAGAGAAATACCTTTGTTGGTTTTTTAGTTTGTTTGTTTGTTTGGGGTTTTGTTTGTTTGTTTTTCTAGAAAATAAAAATAGAACAAACAATTTTTCTCTGTTGCTCAAAGAAAAAAAACTTTAAACCATGCTACATGTCAGAAGATATTATATCTCTGTTTGAAGAGAAAGTAAGACTTCATGATGTTGAAATGTGTGTCTGCTGTGACTCAAATTGTAGGAGCAATATCTATAGCAACATTACCAGATGTTGCAAAGATCATGTTGTGGAGGAATGGAGAGCCAGAGGGAATGTATTCCAGGAGGGATTCATGTTTCTCATGCTAATTCTCTTTCAACACCTTGGGAAAGTGAAGGAAGTGTACTAATTGGCTGGACTTGTAAAGCACTGAAGCATCAATGCTGTCTCGTGTTCACAAGGAGGTTTAAAAATGGACGTGGAACTTTCTGCAGTTCTGGAATGAGACAATAAACCTGTGAAGACATTGCATAACAAAAAGGGATTGCCTAAATGGAGACTGCTCCGTCCCTAAACCAAATCAGGTTCCTATTCTTATGTTTGCATTATGTCTGTTAAAGAACTATGTCCTTATTTCCCATTTTCTTCTTTTATCTCCCAGAAACTGACTTATGGCCAGTGTCTTTTTGTTGCCTCTTCCAGAGATCTGAAACACAACTCAGTTCCCTGCCTCTCCTGTTTGGTCCTGGATCATCCTTAGTGCCACCAGTGCCTGAACATCTTCTTCCTCATAAGCTTGCCTGACGTATGCTGCCGTGGTTTGCTGGTCAAACCTTCAGGGGTTATGTCAGCTCTAAGCAATCACCAGAGAACATTCTCTATTTATGATTTAAAAGTCTAACCAGGGAAGTCCAGAACTGAAAAATTTCCCCTAAGCCTGTTGCAAAATAAGGTGCTAAACACAGAAATAAGCATAATTCTGTGACTTTCTAAACCCCAAAATTTTAATATTCAATTTCTGTCGTCTCATACACGTCTCATTGGTGTCATGCATTAAATGTTGGTGATCTGATTTGGTAGCGTTGTACATCAACTTCGTGGTAGTGTAAATGGCCACCAACTGCAGAGCACTGTGCAAGACAGACCCAGGAAAATATAAAATGCTACAGTCTGCTTAGTCTTTGCCAAGGACATTTCCTGACATTTATAAAAACTAATAAGGGACAATAAAATATCCTTAATGCAAAGTGAAAGCTGTCCTTGATCAGCACTACCCTTCATAACATTCTTTTATTTCAAAGGATCCACATCTCTTTTTCTTTTTGCCTCTGAAAACAAAAGTAACGTGGCCTTCAAACACAATATCTGTCCTTCTCCATCAGGGACTTGTTTATGTTAATTTAGCTTTCTGGAGGTAGTGAAGAATTTAGCTTTGTGCGGCTTTCCACTTTGACTGTGTGTTGCAAATTAGTGAAGATCCAGAGGTTTTTAAAAATAAAACAATCTGCAGCTTTTCAGTCAGCATCCTTCACCTTAAAACAGCCATGTAATTATGTTTTGGTGGCTTCATCACTGAAATGAGACATAGTTAATTTTCATGAATTTGGAGATAGGGCTCAGAGATCTCCAATGGCAGGATCTGTCTTTAACGTACATTTTATTTCCGATGCAAAAAGCCAGCAAGAGCACCTAGATCACTTTAGCAATGCAAAAGCCTTGTGGAGAAGTGATTTCTTGCCAATGATAAATAGGAATAAATCAGTGACTAGGGTGAACATATGCTTGGCATCATTTTGAGTTGGTTTAAGTTTGAAATAGAAGTAAATTATCCTGTTAATGACTAGAGGCTGCCCTCATCAGATTTGTGCTGCTTTCCAGGAGCTATATATGTGTGTATGTGTGTTTATGTGCTGGGATATACACACGTACACATTTGCTGTCAGCATTTATCCTTTGATTCCTGTTAATACAGCACAGAGCTTGGTGACATAGCATAAAACATACAGCACGGTGATGATTTATTCTACTCAGCCATGAAAAATGTGATGCTAATTGTTGGTAGTTACAGCAGCAGAGAATGAAAAATACTGAGCGAGGGGTTTGGAGGGATAAAATTGTGTTGGTTTGATAATTTTCAACATACTGTGACATTCACAAAGTGTTGTCAGTGCATCTCTCAGATCCTTACAGATTTATCTTTACAGCACCGCTTGACAATATTAGAACTCAGGATGTGAGACCAAGCAAACTTGGTCCTATGTTAAAAAATATGGATTACTTATTATTGCATTATTCGGTTTTGGATAATTTAAAGTGATCTTCCTGATGTTCAGGATTTTTTCTCACCTGATGGTGTTATTTGATTTTATTTTTGTTATCTCAAAAAATATATCATTAGACATCTTGCTTAAAAAATCTTCAGTAACTTTTAAAATACTTGATCAGAAATGTTTCTGAAGGTTGGGGGAGTCAACCAAAATCTTTATATTGGTCTTATTGATGCTTTCAACTCATTGGGCTGGAATTAATCTCAATACATTTTAGGTATGTAGTCTAAAATGGTCTTCAAGAATTTCTCCCTAGTCATAGAAAATACATTTGGAGGTCAATTCATAACAGTTGTCTCAGAAAGGAATAAATAACCCTGCATAGGTGCCTTGTTCTGTCAAACGCTATCTAATCAACGAGCTTAGACTAGGGGGAATTGGTTCTTTTGCATAAATGTCTTGCAAATGTTTAAAGCCATCTGAGGTGTCCTAGGGCATTTGAGACGTACACAGGGGGCTGGCAGGGATGA
>WEIS01019451.1:6007-17554 GCA_013389965.1 Todus mexicanus | reverse complement strand
TGCTTTAAAGGGCAATGTTTTACTCTGTGGCTTGTTTCCCCAAGAGGAGCAATGCGTAGAAGATGCTCTGAAGCTGTCATGTCTCTCCTTAGAAAGATCAGGTTAGTTTGGGGAAGAGAGTGTAGGCATAGCTTGTGGCCTGGGTCTCTTTCAACACTCTCCAGGACAACCAGTTGCTGGTGACAAGAATCACTGGTGGTGCTGATGTGGCATTTCCTTTTGTCCTTTAAGAGAGATACAGGACACCTTTGCTGCCACCACCTCCTGCTATGTGTGAGGCCGCAGTACAAAAGGGAGCAGATTCCTTGCATGCTAACCATGAGATTCCCTGAGCCCTTCTTCCCCCNTCCCTGAGCCCTTATTCCCCCCTTTTTTATTTGCATCTACCAGGAAGGTTTCTGTGACAGAAAGTGAAGGGGAGCTGACCTCTTCAGTGATGGAAAGATGAAATAAACTTTACAGTAGCTGCATGACTCTCAAAACATGGGCCAGTTGTTGATCACAAAGTGATGGGCTGGAAGGTGAGTGTGTATCTTACCATTTCTGAAGATGGTTTTATTTTCCCAGAGTGTGCTGGATTAACAATGTGGCTGAGTAAAATACAAAGTAAAGGAAAATAATCCATCTGCTCTAGTTTTCTCAGTAGGCCAAGGACAGTGGCTAATGCCATGCCCAGTCACAGGATATTACATGGTCCCACTGATGTAACAGCCCTAAGTGGCCTCAATGGAAATGAGAAAGGACGCTTTCTCATGACTCTGATCATCTATAAGATTATGATGGTCAAGGGGAAAGAGGGTGGAAAATGATAAAAAGAAAGAATATGGGTCATCAGCACTACTGGGAGGAGAAACCACCCATGTCATATTGCATGTTAGAAGATCTCCACAGCTTACAGACAATTTGAACAAACGAAGTTTCAGTCTTAGAAGGTCAGTGAATTGCAGAGCAATTTGGGCAACTCCTTGTCAGACTGTATTAATTACTTTGCAGAGGATGATGGGCAGTGGGCTCAGGGCCCAGAAGAGGTTACTACAGTGCCTAAGTGACTTAAAAATTCCAGAACCAGAGCAGCTTCATTCCTGAATCTTGCCCAGGCTTAGGTATAGCTCTCTGGCAAGCAGTTCCCCTGGCTAATTATTTGCAAGTAGAAGTGCTTGATGCAGAGGTCAGATAATTTCCACATTGCCCTATCTTTGAAATCTTTGGCTTGACTGAAATAGCTCATCAGACCAGTGTGATTATGTACTGCAGAAGAGGAGACACTGGAGGCAGAGGTGGCAAGTGCAGCCTGTCTCCCTGATGAGGCAGGACTGCTCCCCAGGGTGTAAACCCACTAATACTTTGTTTACCCTAAATTTAAACTTTCCAAGTCATGGGGCTTCCATTATTTCTACTAAGACCCTGCTTGACAGTGTAATGATTTGCTCTCAATGATTTTTTTTTCCATGTTGTATTTTAAGCTTTCCCTTTCTTTAATCCTGTGACTTTTGGTTATGCATCCTTTTATATTTCTTCAGCTTAGACATCCTCTCCCTTTGAAGTTGACCCCACATACAGATTAAGTTCCCTACTGTTAGGAAATGTAGGTAATGTTAATTAGGTGATATTTGTAATACAGCTTTTATCTGGTCCTTCTATTTGCTGAGTATGTGGCTGGTCTTTGTGAATTTCTTCATACGATGCACAGATTGAAACACTTCATAGTTGAGCAGGCTGGGAAGGTTGCTTGAAGACACCACAGGCGTCATCATGGATTTCATTTCTTCATGTAGTCTGTCCTTTCCTCTTACTGATCCTTGGAAAATCTTCTTGCTCCATGGACTTCAATAATTTTCATGAATGAATCGAGACGAATGTGCAATCTTCAGATAATCAAAAAAAGGACCTGTAAATAAGTTTGCAACTAGAAAGTACTAAATTTACAGTGTGTACTGAAGTAATATCAACATTCAGGGATATATGAAAGTATATCAAAGTTGAAATGAAATGTGATATGAAGCCATTATGAATACCTTGTGCCGTGTGGCTTTGTAGGGAGAATTCTTGCTGCCTTGTTTGTTGTGTTTACTTCTTCCCATTGCAGAACTCATGGAGGTGCACCAATATATAAATATGGTGTAACTCCACCATAATGGCTTTGCCTGGACTGAATTTGGCCTAAAAATGCTTAATCATATTTTTTAAAATCACTCGTATCTTCTTGTGTAAAATTCTTAGTACAAATCTCTGCCAATCTTCCTTTCACTTCACCTAGCTCTGATCCAGTCGTGCAGTTTGCTCTATGAGTTATTCTCCTCAGCAACACACAATTTGGGCACTTATTTAGTGGGGTTTCTCTGTGTAATTTCATGCCTGACTGACATGCCCTGCAGTCATCCTTCTGTTCCTTTGATGATGGAGGCAGTACAGAGAGCAGCCCTCTGGCAAAATCCTAGTTCCCACTGAGTTTCACCATTGACTTCTCTGGGTCCCAAGTTTCACCCGAAGTGTGCTGAATGTATGAACTACTACAACGGTCTAAGAACTGAGTTAAGTTTAATTGGCTTGCTCAGTTGTGGTTTATTTTAAGCGTGAAGAGAAGCACTTCTTGAAGAGTGATTTGAAGAGACAGAATAAAAATCAGTGCACTCTTGGGAATGGCTGAGGACAGCCTTCTTGCAGAGCTTGCATCCCGTTCCAGATTTAAAGGCTGTTATCTAATGAGCACAAGCGATTAATTAGCTAATAAGCACAACAAAATAAGCATGAGAAATGTGTTTCATCTGCAATGCCCACTAGGAAGAAGTGGCTTTGAGCTTGAGGCTGCCCTTGCTTTAAGACCCGGGTCACCGCAGTGAGATTAATCCAGGGCATAAATCACAGGGGTTAGATTAGTGTTTGTTTTACTTGAATTCACATTTCTTGCTCTCTTATCTCCTCTAAATCTTGCAGCTTCTTAACTCCATCATGAACCAGAGAATGGAATAGGTTTGAACAGCGGCAGCTTACCTCCTGAGCGCTGGCTGTCAGCCCTCAGGCTTGATTTACCGCTGGAACGCAATTATAAAACGGCACAACGCAATTAATGTGTCTTCCCTCCCCTTTCATGCCAGACAGAAATTACTCCTCCACCTTCTTCAGTTGCAGTGATTTTTATAATCTAATCTAATGCGACTTTGTTTTTCACTAGTCAGGGGTCTACCAGATGGCAGTGACAGAAACAGCTGATTATATATCCCAGTTAGGGATGATTCTGCATGTTTATTTCTGTTTCTGTGCCAGTTCGGATGGTTTGTGGGCCTCTTTTTGTTTGGTTTTGTGGTTGTGTTTTCCCACCTTTACAGCTGACAATGACAACCAGAAACACAATGCAAATGTAGAATGAGTTGCCTAAATTTTCCTAGGCATTAAGCAAGAGCCATGTGAGCTCAGGACATACTCTCACTACACAGTAAACCCACAGACATCCTGGTGTCAATCTAGCTGATCACCTGCAAAGACTTCAGAAACAACATCTGCCAGAGCTCTGATACTGCCTAGAAGTATGATTTTTGAGACTAAGACCAGAAGGGCTCCTGCAAACACCAGATACGCTGGACCTGCAGGGCAAGTGTACCTGTAGTGGATCATCTTGTCATGCATGTTCTGTAGAGTCACTCTGTTGTATGGTGTTTGAGAAGATGCTGGTATACAGTGCATACTGGTGAAAGCAGTGGGGAAGATTTCTGTGTAAGTGAGGACAGGTAAAAATGAATCATAGAATCATAGAATACCAGGTTGAAAGGGATCTCAAGGGTCATCTAGTCCAACCTTCAAACGATACGTTCAAGTTTTCGAGTTAACCTTAGGACTGATGTAACATCGTTCTTTGTTTTTAAACAAGAACATGACACAGGCAACCATTGCTAATGTTCTTTATCTTTTGCCTGATATACTTCACTGATCACTGAATGTTGTGGTTTTTTGGGTTTTTTTGGGTTTTTTTTGTTTTTTTTTAAAATTTTACTCTTTATGGATATATTTCATTACACCTAAGACTTTACTCAAACTGTCTGCAGGAAATCAGAAATCTTAATAATTTTTGTATATATTTTCAGGAAAACTGTTGCCCTTCAGGGGGAATGAATGAAAAGGTGTCATGGTTTGGGGTCAGGTCTCCCTCCCCCTCCCCACCCAAAAGGGAAGAAAGGAAATAAAGGAGAGAGACTTATCGATTAGGAAAGGAAACTAGAACAGCTTTACTAAGGAAAATGGGTAATAACAACAACAATAATAATAAGTACATATATACAAATATGTACAAACCCAGTATCGAACCCAACCCCCTCGATGGTAAATCCATCCCCGTCCCCGCTGATGCTGTGGAAGGGCCCAGCAGCAGCCGGGAACCGGGAGCTGGATTCAGGGATGCGGCCCAGAACCTGGGGCCCAGCCAAGGCCTGAGCCGGGGGCTGAGACCGGGGCCGGAGGCCTCAGGGCAAAGCTGAAGCTGCCAAGGCCAAACCCAGCGAGGAAGAGTCCCGAAGCCGAGAGAGCAGCTCGATCTCAGGGAAAACCAAAATGGCAAAAAGACCAAGAGAGAAAGGGCAAGAGGGAACGAGACCCTCATGATCCCTCAGCTTTATATTGAATATGACGTATATGGGCTGGAATACCTCGTTGGCTAATTTAGGGTCACCTGTCCTGTTCGCTCCTCCCTGAAGGTGCAGACTTTACTTTTATGCACCCTCCAGTGTGTAACACAAAATCTATCAATGACCTTGGTTCACATACCAATCCTTGGTACTAACTATAAACATGGAGCGCTATCACTGCTAGAAGCAGACTCTGTCTGGTAAACATGCTGCTAACTTCAGACAGACTTAGCTGAAAAGTAAAAGTCGTAGAACAGAATTATTCTGTTCTAACCCAAACCAGGACAAAAGGAAATATCGATTTCTCTCCCTTCATGAAATAACTTTACAGAGTCATGGCTATTATCAAATTAACTTGAAGCTGTAACTAAACACAAAAACCAATTAGTAAAAGGCATATTCACCCTCAAGAACACTTCCCTTTTTCTATGGCCTCACAATGCCATAGATGACTTTTACTTCTTAATTTAGGTACAAACTTCTCTCTAAGGTTCTGTGTTACTTTGCATACTGCAGGAATTAAACTCAGGAGGTTTTACTTATGTGGAAAATGTGGGGTAAGCAAGAGCTGCCAAAAGTTAGAGCAGAGCATGACCAAGCAGCAGTACGTGAAGGCTGCCGATGTTCATTGTTCTCTGAGGTTGGTAAGTGGTTGCCTTCACTCCTGGTGCTGAGCCTAAGGACAGATGAACAAATGCTGCTTAGGCATCGAAGCAGAGGTTTTCAAAGAGGCTTCTTGTTGGCCTGACTCGGTCTCTGCTGAAACCCAGAATGATTTTCCCACTGGTTTTAGTAGCACCTATTACACAATGCTGAAGGCTGTTGAAAATCCCCTCCCCCACCATGTGCTATGAACAGGTTTGTTGACCAATAACCCGAGTCTGCTGCCTTTGAGGGGAGAAAACTTCCCTTGTGGAAAAGAAAATGTTTGGGGTGCTGCTGCTTTCACTTTGCTCTTCTTTCAGTGATGTTAGCACTGTTTGGGTGTAAGCACAGCCAGGGCTGTCCGGTACCAGCAAATCCTTGCAGGTCTGCAGTGATTTGAAGAGGATTTCACTCCATATGTGAAGCACTCGAGTTTGTTGCAGTTGTTCTTTGCCTTTTGAGATCAAAAGAGGTATCTGCGTAGAGGCCTTGCTTAAATTCCTTTGCAACTCATTGGATTTTGCATTAAATTAAATTTCACATGGTGAGTGAGCAGTCAACCCTTAGGAGCCTAGAGGAAAGAATACGCTGTTCCTATGCATTTTAACGTGACGGTCAAATTGGGGCTAACGCTCCCAGGCACCTCCTTCAGTGTTCACCTTTCAGCCTTTCCATTCTAGGCTGCATATTTTGAAACAAGATGCCTACATTTTTTTACCTAAGTGGAAAACAACAGCATATGTTCTCTGCCTGCTAGAAAAGGCCTGAGTTGTCTTGGTTTGAACTTTATTTTAAAGGTCAGACTTGAGGCAGGCATGGATTCTTGCATGTGTAAAGGTGCCCAAAAGGTGAAAGCTTTAGGAAGTTATGAGCAACCGCAAATCAGGCAGTTTCAAATTGCACATGAAACGGGAACAGCTGTTGTTCCTGTTGTTCAGAGGGTGACATTCAGAGTTATAATGCTAAAGATTATATATAGTACATTCACGGAGAATTCAAAAATAGAGAGTACTCACTAAGGTAGAGAGAAAATTGGTTTGGGTGGTGTGTGGTAGAGAAAGAATAGCTTTTACATTAATTACTCAAGGATAAGATTGTGGGAAAGCCCAAATATCGAGGTGGATGTTAGAAAAGGGAACAGGGAGAAGACAAAAGAGACCAGGGGAGTCTAGGGGAATTTCTGAGAAAGGATTTTCCAGCACCTCCTTGCAAGTGAAAATTAATTGTTTTGGGACTGGAATTCACAGCTCTGTATTGCAGGGACTTAGTGAGGCTGGTGGATTACCTCGCTCTGTGGTCTCAATATGCTCTGACAGGTTCATGTGTGTCAGGCAAACATTATGGTAATTTTATCACTTTAGGGGCTCTACAGGAGTACATAAATACCACCAAAGCCATCCAGCTGAATTTAAAACTTAATTACTGCCCCACTTAATAATATTCTCTCCCCCCGCTTCTGCTTCAGAGGATCATAGGGTTAAAAGAAATCATTAATCTTCCTTAATGAAGCTATTTTCTAGCAGGAGACAGAATGTCTTGCCCCTGTGGATTCTGAGATGGAGTTTTTATGAGTGCTATGAATGGGCAAGTGGGGAGCAAGCACTGGAGGAAAAGCAGTGCAGAAAAAGGAATAGGATCCCAAATGCCGATGGTGGGAGGACCCTCCAATTTGCAGGCCCTTGCTGAGTTTAGCTGAAAGGAACGTGATGGTCCTGGGAGAAGAGGAGTGAGCCCTGTTAAAAACCAAGTTGGCTGTGTAACAGTGTTCCCACCAGAACTCTGAACTATTGGAACACCAGCAATTGCCAAAGCTTTTATATAATCGAGACAAGACCTCTCTTGAAAGCTGCTGTTGAAATTGTGCATCTCCAGAGAAATCTAATGCAGAATGGTGGTGGCAGAGTTTGGGTCTCTGGTTTTAACTGTCGAGGCTGATCCATGTCCTCAAAGCTGCTTTTCCTGAGACAGCACTGCCTTAAACTACGGTTAAATTGCATGCAAATGTTTAAAAATCTCTGTGACCATTCCAGTGCAAATCCCTCCTTTTGCATGCATGAAAGGGAAAGAAATCACGCTCCTTACAACAGTGCAAAGTTTAGTCCTCTCCTAGTCCACAGCTCCTCTGCTACCCAGTGCACCGAGCACCATTGTCTGCCTTGTGCTGGGGCTGGTTTAAGAGGCAAGGGTGGTCCTGTTGCTCTCCAACTTGTCTCCATTTGATGGTCCCATTAGTGAAGATACTGAAATGCTTTTGTTTCTTTATTTCTTGTGTTCATTCCGGGCTGCAGAAGATGCTGGACGAGTGCCAGGACAGGCGGAGCTGCCAGTTTCTCGTCAATAGTCGGCTGTTCGGTGCAGATCCGTGCCCTGGAACCGGCAAATACCTCCTCGTGTGGTACAAGTGCAGGCCAAGTAAGTATCTCGCTATCGAATCTGTTTGCTCTGGCAAGACCAAAGCGTTTTCATACTTGATGCTTGCCAGAAAGGCCTCCTAGGACTTCTTGTTCCCTTCCACCTTTATTTTCCACGTAACATAACCCCCTGGGTGCAGAGCGATTCCTCTCTGCGCCTCACTTGCTCCCTTGCTGGGTTGCTGCTGCTCCAGTTCCTTCCTCCTTGCTGGCAGCCTGAGTTGCAGATTGTTTTCACAGGTGCCAGTGAAAGCCTTTGCCAACGCTGAGCTCACACTATTGGTGGTGGGTGGCTTCTCCTGCTCCCATCTGCAGGCATCCTCCTGGCCTGGTGGGCTAATGGGACTTGTCCCCTCTCTGCCTGCTCCTCCAGAGGGACCGGGAGCTCTTTGCGTGAGCAAAGACTTCAGACCTGGGTGCCTCAGGCAGGCACTGAAGATGGTGGTGCAACCAATGGGAAACTCATCAGCTGACGCCATGCCACAAGCCAGCTTTTAATTGCTCCCAGATCAGGCTGGGAAATGTTAACCTGTGTTCTGTGTCATCTCATTAGCTGTGTTTAAATTACATGGGACCAGTGCCTGGATACTGGGAGTGCAATCGTGCATGTTGTGGAGGAGTGAGCCTGGAGAGTCCCAGGCAGCTTTAGCTTGGGACAACCAACACCCTCTTGGCCAATTCCTGGCCCCACCAGAGAAGTTAGCACAATCTGGGCACTGTTCTACTTCAGTGCTTTGGAAGCAGACGCGTTATTTTGGAGGTGGATAGGGTTTGATGGTGGCCAAACTGTGCCAACCGATTTCAGCTGGAGAACAGGAGAATATTTGAATTAATAATTTGAGCATGGCATTTCAGAACAGGTTAATCTCAAGCTTTTTAGATAATATAACTAACAGGGTTCCATCACCACATCAGCAAAATTTTTGGGGAAGAAATTAAAAAAAAAAGTTTTGACAGGGAAGAAAAACATATCTGATTTCAGAGAAGGTTTGAAACAAAAGCAGAAACATTCAGACTTCAGCAGCAGCACCTCCTGTGCTTCTTCTAAGACTTTTTTGCCCCAGCACGCAGAGACCTGTGCTAATGAAGTGAAGGGATCTGGCAAGATCTGTGAGGAATTCAAATGAAAAGTAGGTAATGAAGCACCTGCATTTGTTGTGGGGTTTTCGTGAGTGATTGTAACATCTCTTGTTGGGTGAAAAATGCATCTCTGAGAGAGGAGTGATTAGCAGGGTGTTCTGACAAGTCGTCCTGAACCTGCAGGTTTGGTATCAAAGCTTGCTTGAAAATATCTGACTATTGAGGCCTATGCTGAACTTCTGAGAGTACTTCAGGATCCCATCTGTGCATAAATATTTATGGCTGGCATTCTTTGCTAATTACAGATAGGCTAGAAGGAGTTTGTGTGTGTGCTGGGTAGGTGATTTTTTTGAAAGTGAGCAGGGAAAGCTGCTTGAAAACACTTTCCCAAGACATTTTTCAGTCAGCTCCAGTGTTGCAGGGTGAAACAGGGTAAACTGACACAAATTATTGTTTCTTAGTCATCAGGCAAACTTTTAATCAGAATCCACTGGATTAATAACACGGTTTGAAATATGTGAGGATTAGCTTTGCACAGAGATACCAGGGCACAACCCACCTTTTCTTGATGATTCAAAATGTTTATTTTGAGTCTCAAACAGAATCTAATGCTTGTGTGAGTTCGATAAGATTTTCCACCTTTCTGTAGGGAGAAGGTCAATGAGGAGACTGAAGAAAGATCGATCCGTAGAATGCAAAATACAGGACCATGGGAAATTTGTGTGGGCTTTTTTGGGTTATTGAGTGTTGTTTATGAACTGTATTTAAAAGCTTATCCCAAAAGCTGTGGTCCTATGAAGTGTTGACGTGCTCCAGAAAGTCCGAGCACACATAGTTGTAATTGAAGAGAGCCAGAGAGTCCTTGTCGAGGGCTCAGTGCCTGGCACATGATTTGATTCACAAGTTTATCAAAAGACTAATGCAATTTTTTGTGTTCTGTTCCTGATTTTGTCCTTCTTAACAGTAGACATGACAGAAGTAGTTTAATAAGAAGCTATTTAAGGTCTGAACTGACCTCTAGAGACATCTGTTTATTTCCTCTGTTTATTGAAGGAACCTGATGTGACCGTGCTATTGAAATAGGTGTCTTGGTTAAGTGCATATCTAGATAGAATGAACGGGAGATTTCCTGTATACAATTGTGAGAGGTGCTTTGGGAAGGGGCCTGAAGAGTTTGGACAGGACATCTTTACCATGAAATAAGGCTGCGCAAGTCCTGCCCAAGCTCAGAGTCACACTGGAGCCTCAAAAGGCCCCTGAACAGAGGTAATTATTAAAAATGAAAGACTTCCTTGAAAGAAAGCAAAACTGAAGTTAGTGGCATTTACTTGTACCATTGCTGAGGAATAACTAGATGGTGCAGTCATTCCCTCCAGCCACTGTCACTGCAGTTATGCCTCTCTGACATTACGCTGCATTTGAAATCTAGTGGTTTCGATGCTCACTGGCTGCATGGGGTTCACTCATAAGGCAAGGTGCTATTTTGGTTTCTCATGGGCAGAATTTTAAGGAGATGGAGGACAGTAAATCATGCTGAAACTGAACGCCCCAGATTTTCTAAATGGTGGGGCTCCAGGGAGAGGGACAGTGGGGGGGATGTCTACTGCACTAATTGCTCTGAGACTGCTTTCACTGGAAGCAGGGAAAACTCCTGCAGAGATTTGGTACTGAGGTGTTATGGTTCACCTCTTCTAGAAATTCAAATAAATAGTTAAGAGAAATGTGTGCTTAACTAGAAGGAATAAGAAATTCAATGGCTGTTGTCTGTTTTTGGGAAGTCTTGTCCTAATCATGGTTCCCGTTAATCCAAAGGATGGATCTGGGGTCTAGTGGACCCTCATCTTGTGCGTACAGGAAGATATGTGCATAGGACTGCTTTTAAATGTCATGTCTTTGCCAGTCCTGAGTATTCTCTGTGCCTGTAAATAAATGCACTATGTGTGTGTGTACTTATAATTTTAAGGTATAGAATGTTTGAAGAGATCAGAAATTCTGCCACAGTTTGGGGTAAGTGAAACTTATTTGTTGCTGCTATGTGATTCGAGGGCCAAGGTTCATCAAAGTGTGTAGAGGCTTAGCTTTTGTTTTCTTATAGCATATGGGCCTTAGTTTCTAATATGCCCCAACCTTTGGGAAGATGTTCAAAAGGACAGTGCAGGTCTCAGCAGAGCACAGCTATGACTTGTGCTTCTGAACTTGAAGGCGCCTCCGCAAATCATCCTGCTCTTTGGAGCCTCAACAGAGAGCCCCCAGAGGGTCCCTGCAGGTCAAGGTGGGGACACCTTGTTGTAGCAGTGAAGCCTGAAGTTGTTCTCTGCTGTTGTATGTGTAGTCTGGCATTTAGCACAGACCAGGAATGGTTTCCAGTGGGATGTCTGGATACAGCCACCCTGTTTTAGAGGCTAAAAGCGTTGATGAGAGTGGCCGTGGGCTGTTCCATGCCAGTTGACCTCAGCACCAGAGCACTGGCACATTTTATTTATCAGGGCCAATGTAGCCTGAGATCGACATCCAAATCACACTGAAGCCCAGGATCAAGCCCTGGATACTCAGAGGACTTCAATCTCCGGGGTACCTTTCAGGATCATTAAAAGATTGCACACAAATCCAATTATTTCTCAGGTAACAAGCTGATTTGATTTAGACCCATTAAGTATAATTACCGAGTAGGCTGCAGGAACATATAATTAGAGAGAACTGACGTACTATTTAATTGGACTAACATGAATTCCCTCTAACTGAAATCTAGATTCACCAATATTATTCAAACAGTTCAGTGTTTGTTCATCCCCTTC